>BSBM01000077.1:695000-887500 GCA_027924585.1 Larix kaempferi
TGGGAAAAATAATAAAATAAACTGAAATAAACTCTACTCTATGTCAGAAATATAAATGCATAAAATATAAATGCAGAAAGTAAATTAACATAATTTGCAAAATTTGAGTTTTATTGTGCAGGAAAAGAAAAAGTGACAGGTACTCAGTTAAACTAGGAGCTTACAAAGGAGCTTAGAGACTAAAAAAAAAAAAAGGTGCCAGACTCAATGGCTGAAAAGACTAACTACTGCCTAAGTAGGCTTATTTGGTTTCCTACCTACCCTACTCTACCAGGCAATGCAAGCGGAGAAATCCCAACTATGTGGGATCAGGGATGTGATCCCTTAAGTCCCTCTGATGGACAGGATATAAGATACGTCGTCCACTACCAGTGGTCAGAAAGCACATGCCATCAATGCATCGCTCTACTGTGAAAGGTCCAACCCATATGTCATCAGCTTGTCCCGATCTTATATGCAATAAATGGTTGGGAATGATGACTTGACTTCCTGTATGAAAATTATTTCTATTGACTGACTCAGGAATAACTCCAATGTTACGAATAGGTATGGGATGGATTTCAGCAGGGTTTTGCGGTTGAGGTGTGACAATCCTCGAGTTTCTTCTAGAAGGAACTGCCTCCATTCTGGGTGGACCACCATCTAAAGAAATAGCAACTGTGCCAACAAGGATTTCCCTAACTTCCCTTCTTGTTTCTTGGATTTCCTCATTTGGCTCTTCCCCATGGGGAGACACAATTCTTTTAACAACCTCACCTACAGTCAAGAAGTCTCTATGTTCTTCCAAGGGAAGTGGCTCTTCAGATATGACAGTGTTATGACTAGAACCTTCCCCTGAAGGAATAGGTACAACCATGTTTTCCAGTCTGGGAGAAACTGACTCAAAATGAAATGTAGAGGAAGTAGGAATGTGAGAAAGATCATGAGTATGATGACTGGATGACTCAGATGGTAGGAGGAAACTAGGGATATGCGGATGTGTAGATACAGTATGGCTTTGAGGCTCTGAAGGAGTTTGAAAAATAGCAAAGTTATTTAGATTATAGTCTCCTTCAGGAGCATCATTAATCAGGGCATCCTCTTCCCAACTTAGAGAGTTATCATGGACTTGAATAAGATTACCGTCTTCTAGAGATAGATGAGATAAAGAATCTTCTGTATCGGAATAATAAGTAGCTTCAGGCTCTTCGTTTGTTTCAACCCTAGTAGATGTTGCAAGATTGTTTTCCCATGGGTAAATAGGTGCAAGCCCTTGTCTTTCTCTCTCTCTATTGTGATCGGTCAAGGCAAACCACTCCCTAACAGTGAAGGGAATTCTTTCTCCCCTTCTAATATCATCAAACTCATCTTCATGTATTGGGTTTTCAATGTTCTCCTCATTGTGTGTTTGTTCATGGAGGTTTTCTATTGGGAGAATTTGTTCAATGTTTTGATCATCTAGCAGACTCTCATCTCTTCCTAGACTTCTTATGTCATCCTCAATCCCTTCAAGTGTGTGATTTTCTATAGCAGGTTCTTGAATGGTTTCATTGTTTTGTTCGTGATCTTGGGGTTGATTTTCATCTATTTCCTCAACAACATCATTTCTAATTATTTCAATCATTTGCTTGTCTTCCCAAAAAGAATCAGAATCTTCCATGACCATACACATACTTTGATCAACTTCATACAATTCATCCTCATCTTCAACAAGGTTAGTTTTGGCATTATTTAATAATTCATCCCCGTATGTGTTTTTTAACCCTTCATCAAAAGATTCAACATGCTCATTATAACAAGGCTCTCTGTTAACCCGAATCAAAGCTCCATCAGGGTTGGGAACACAAATAAATGATAAATCCATCATAAGGTATCCACCTAGGCCAGCTGCCCATTTTCTAGATAAAAGCATTCCATATGCTGGGGGTAAGTCAATGACAACTACATCCATCATAGTAGAAATGTCTGAACATGCGAAAAGGTCAGCTCTAAGGTTTTTGATCAAACCATAAGATGGCACTCGTTGGGAATCTATACCACAGACATTTCCATAAGGTCTAGTCACTTCAAGTCCCATTTCCTTCATAACTTGTAAAGGCATAACATTCATTGCTGCTCCAGAATCCAACATACAATTATGAAGGAGCATGTTTTGAATGTGCAAGGTAAGGTAAAAGGGGGAGTGACCACCGCTTTTTCTTTCATAAATGGCTGAATGGATGTTTATTGGTGGATCTTTCTCTGTTTCACTAGGTTGTGTTCCACTAAGCTTTTGGATATGACATGATTCTAGGACCGGTTTAGAAGTTTTCTCTTGGCCAATACCATTGAAAAAATCCTCTACTTGGCATCTAACAGAGGGCACTTTCATTAACTCGGTGACAGGGATGTTACACATTATCTTGCTTAGTTCTTTCTTCATATCAATCTTAAGATCATAATCATCTATGGCAAGATCTTCTTCTTCCTTTTTATCCTCATCAATCTTTTTATGTTTATCAAGGAAAGAAGGCTGGGAGGTGGTTCCTCGTTTGTATATTTGATACTTTGGTTGCTCTTTAGTTTTTGGGAGTTCTAAGGCACAACATGTGGAGCTAGGTTCTTCAATAACATCATCTTCTTGCTCCCATGGTTCTTCTTCTAAAAGGATTCTTCCAAAGTCTTCATCATAAGATAAGTCATTTATAAAGTTGATGTTTTCTGGTTGGTTATCATGGTCAATGGTGTCAGAGGGTATCTCTTCTTCTTCATCACACCAATTGACTTCCTTCTTTTCAGAGTTTTCTGGATACTCAGGTCGTCGCCTATCCCTATCCCCATCAGGCCTTCTATTATTATTCCAGTAAGGTTTAGGGCCATAAGGATTTCTATGTCTCTCAGGGTCATTCAAACTTGCCACATTCTTAGTCAAGACAGTTAATTGTTTCATCATTTCTTGCATGACTTCTAAAGTGTCCTTGGATTCCTTTGGCATACTCACAGGTTCCTTTGGTTTTCGGAGTCTAGGGTCAGATCTGGAAGTGGATGGGGTAAATTGATCGAAAAAGTTTTGTTTCCCCATGGATGCTACATTTTGTTCAGCCATTTTAGCATTTGATTGAGCGGTCTTTAAGTCATTTGGGTTTTTGTCCTTTAGCTGATAACCAACCCATCTCTCAAAAGCATTCAAGTAGTGAATGACAACTGCTTGATCTTTTGGTCTAATTTCTTCAGGGATAACAGCTACAGTCTTGTCAAATATTATGTTAAACTCATGGACTGTTTCATTTTCTCTTTTCTTGATGTCAAAAAGTTGGTGTAAGAGAAACTTCCCATCTAACTTTCGGGACCACTCACTGTTTAGCTTGTTGACAAAGTTATCATACCCATCAATGGATGAGGCAGGCAACCTGTCAAACCACTTCCTAACATCTCCTTCCAAGGATGCCAGGAGACCCCTCATGAAAACATCTTCCTCAGATGCTCCATATGCTTCCATGTGTTCCCAAACTTTATCAATATGGTCTTCAATTGATATAGCGGATACTCCATCAAATCTGGGAACCTTTTCAAAATACTTTTCAGGCATGTCATGGGGTGCACCCTGGATTTGGGAAAAGTCTAAAGGAGATGGTTTTGCTTTTCTTCCAAAAATCCTAGGAGCTTGTGGTGGAGGAACATTCTGGTTTCCCGGGTTTGTTCCGGCCATTGGATTTGGTAAGTTTGTGTTTAAGTTTGAACTAGGTGATGAGGGAGGAACCGACTTGATCAAAGGGGATCCTAAAGTTCTGTTTGGAGAATCGTTAACCAATTTCCAAAGGAAGTTTGATGGTTGTGCTTTAGGATCTCTTTTACGATAGGTGATCGGGGTTCCTTCAACTTGATCTAAGTTTACTTTACAAGTTTACTTTACTTCTTGTGTTGTAAGGATGTAAATGAGCTCGCTCCTCAGCGAAGTCACGATTGGGAGTCGCCAGGTAGATTTAACTCTTCTACCAAGATATGTGTCGTTTGTATATGCGGGAAGGACTAGGGCAAGCTATTGCCTCCCCGGCAACGGCGCCAAAATGTTATCACCTAAACTGTAGTTACCCCTATGGATGGATCCAGTCATGGATGGCAATAGGGAAGGGCAACTTGAAAGGTGCAACCACGATCACCTCGACCTCCAATATGTATGGTTGTCACGCCAGTCGAGGCAACCTTCGCTTTATGTTATCTAGCCCAGACAACAAAGGGGGAGACCCGATCTACTCCCGACAGGAGAGATCAAAAACCAAAACACCAAATCAGGGTATTTCCAAGTGAAGTTAGGTGTATGGTTTATCCTAGACCTAAGGATGAAGTCACAAGTCCAGTGAGGGGTTCAATAGATGTAGCTTTGGGTCATAGTTGATGTGAGAGTGACTTACAATGTTTAAAGTGAGATCTAGGGCTAGTGTACTAGGTCAATGTCAAAGGATCCACTGCCTTGGGAACCGTGTCCAATGCAGGGTTGTTTAGGGGTCAGACTGGGGCTAACTAGTACATGAGACAATCTTGACCATAGTCCATGATGTCTTCAAAGGTATAGTTCACCATGCAAAAGTCAAACCACAAGTCAATCCAACAATCTATGAGAGTGGGTTGACTTGGAGATAAACCAGTGCCTTGGGAATTGGGAAGTGGAGTCAAAGTAGAGTTGACTTTGTGGTTTAGGACTCCTACAACATGAGATAAATGGACGGTATAGGCCTTGATGGATAAATGTGTCTAGATCTAGGTTTGACCCAAGTGGACCACAATCCCTAAAAACAAGGAATGCAATCCCCAAGGCAAGATTTGACAAAGTGACAGTCTAGACCTAGGTTTTGAATTATTCTGAATCCGGATCTGCAAAAATCTCAAGTACCCAGTTCCTCGAAGTGAGTGAACTCACTTCTCCAAGGTGGTGCGACTTTCCCTAAGGAGGCTTGAATCGGGGTTTAGGTGGGTCAAATCATGTCGGATGGCATCCAAACTTTAGATCCGGGTAGATCAGTCAAGTAGGGATATGGATCTATAATTTTGTGGCAATCCACCGGTTAGATCTTTGTAGATCTGAGTTTTAGTGTTCCAAGTGGTCCAAAATGGGGATTAAATCCCTTAAAATGTGGAATGGGGCCCACAAGGTGATTTTCAAGAAAGGGACAACCTGGGTGTATGTTATTTGATGTGTAGATGTCAAATCAAGTGAAATCTCAAACACCCATCGCTTAGATCTAGGTCAACCTGCTCAAATGGTGAAGTGCGCCTTCCTTGGGAGAAGCTAGGTTGGCTTGGGAGAGGGGTCAAACGGAAGCCAATCCTCACCAAACTATAGATCCGGGATGCCGTGGATGCTATAGGGGTGGGTTTTCAATATCATGCCCAACAACCCACTAGATCTCAGTAGATCTAAGAAAATGCAAAATTGGGGTTTTAATTAATTAGGGTTTTAAGAGTTTTTGACAATTGGATAGACTATGGAGATAGAACTTACCTTGAGATCATACCTGAATGATGTGGTTGAGATGCCTTGATGTTGAGGAAGATTCCCGCAGAGATCAAATGAGAGATTGTTGATTTGCTTGCCAATTTGATGCCCAAGTCCACAAGTGCGCCTTCCTCTACCTGTCAAACCAAGGAATGAAATTCAATCAGTAAGATCAAGTATGGAAGAAATACAAGAGAAATGCAAATAGTAACATGAAATAGAAGGTCCTGGGACAGTAATACTCCCTGTTACCAACGAAGAGCTCCAAAGAAGAAGTAGGGAGAGTCTTCCCCTACCAATACCTCCTCCTTCAAGCAAATCGGCCTCCACCTGTAGATGCAAAAATCGTGGTACAATAGATATGGCAAACAAGATCTCCAATAACTCAGTGCAAAGGAAGAACCAACGAACGAACACCAAAAACATTCACCACAACATTGGAGATAGATGCAATAATAATTTTCTATTCCAATAATCCAGAGCCAAAAGTCCCTTTACAATGAGAGGCTCTCTCCTTTAAATAGGAAGGAGAGGCACCAAAACCCTAACCACTTTTTGAATGAGTGGCTAAGATTAAAAGATACAAATGTCTAATCAATGGTTGAGATGAGCTCAACAACATAATACATGGATCACACATAAAATATAACATAAGTGGACAAAGTCGCCCTAGGAGAGGGGAATCCCACCAAATCATGATGACAAAATATCATAAGAGGCTCATGGTGGGTCCAAGGGGTAATTTTATCCCTCCTTGGTCAATCCCCATGGCACAATAACCAATAAACAATCATGAAAGTACCAAATCGTGCCTCCAAGGTGAAGTAGTGTATCTCCAAGGTGAAGTCGTGGTCCTCAAAGACCTCAAAAAATCCACAGAAAGTGCCATAAGTGATGGATGCGGGCCCCGATGAAGCTGAAACTGCAGGAGGAGGTGTGGAAGGTCCCGATCTATCATCACTGATCATCCCATGCCATAACTTTGCCTCAGTAGCCCAAATCGATTTCCTCAATAGCCATTTCTACCAATCCTGAAATGCCTCGGGAAACGTGAAACTGCCCAAACTGCCTCCTGGAGTGATGGCGCTGTCAAGGTGAGGGTGCCAATGTGTCCGGGAGGGAGGTAATATGGTAAAAACAAGTGGCTGGACCACCCCCTCCACGATCAGCGCCCTAGGTCATCCGGATAAAAGTCATCTCTGCTCCGACAGGGCCTCCAACAGGCCAAAACTGCACTAGGACAGCCTACTGAGGCTAAATCATCACTGTAAGTGCCCGGAACTGAAAACAAACTGTCCCATTGGACTCAGAAGGTCCAAATCTATCCAAGATGTGTACTCATACACTATATGAGTCTCTGCATGATCAAAATAAATATCCAATATACTGGAACAGGGCCAATAATAATGCGCTGTATATATACAAACACTGCTGTAACCCCAGAATCATCATCATACCCTGTAGCTGCTGCATAGAATCATCCTGTATGTGTACATAGACCATATATCATCTATCCATATCATCATAAGGTCCAACATCTCATGTCCCATGGTCCTCCATGGTCAAACTAGGTCTAACCAAGACCAAATACAACTCAGACTATCATCAATAGCTGCTGCAAGGTGTCAAGGTTAATACATGCTTTACAATTTATTCAAATAGCTTCTATAACACAGAGTAATCATGACTGGCGATCTAAATCCAAATATATAGTGTCATTAGTTATTATTATTACTCAGACTAGACTTTCAGGATCATACTCACTTCATAGTTGTGATCAATTTGCTAGTGAAGGGTGAGGGCTGACATAAATGGCTAGGCTAAGGGATGACTTGACTATCTTGACTTTGTGACACTTTGGCAAGGGAAAGGGAATACACACCATAGTATATACTGAATGAGCAATAACACAGGGAATGGCGGTGTCTCACAAATGGATGAGTTGTTTAAAGAGGGTTTATTCACCTTCACAGATGCGCACAATCCATAATACAAGCAAGGCCAGCAATTGTTTAGATATAACATTTAAGTTCCATTGCTTTTTGGGCCTGAGTTTTCCATAGCCTTGATCTATGTGTGTTTACAAACACATTGCATAGATTTACATTTATTTTTAGGCTTTCTGCTGCAGGTGTGTTTTTAAGACACTTGTTTACCTGAGCACTTCTAGGTGTGTCATGGACAGCTTGTTTACCTAGGTATTTATTTTTCCAAAAGATATAACATTTTATTTTTCATGGCCATTTTCATTTGGCATTTCTTTCATATACAAGATATAGCATTTGATTTTTTCCAGATTTTGTATTGATGGCAGCACTAAAAGTTTCAGGTTTAGCCAACACAACTTTAGTGACTAGGGGGAATTCTCAAGGAACTCCAACTCACCATAGGTAAGTTTTGTCACCAACTCAGAGCCGAGACACAATAAACAAGGAAGCTCATCCAGTACAGAGGCTACAGTGGGGAAAGGTCCTCCATGTCACTAGTCAAGTAGCAAATCAAGGTAATAATCTAAAAGGTAGGCCACGGATGGATGAAGACAATGAAAAGATGAAGCCAACACTAGCAAGCCATAGTATGGTGTAATGATCACCTCTATTCTCCCTAAGGAGGGTATGTACCAATGAGTATGAATAGTGAACTTCTAAGTCTGAGTAGGGACAGTAATATATATATAATAGGTCAACCAGGTCAACATATCTATATGATCGCCAGATCATGACACTAAGTGCTAAGACATGCTATAAGAATAAGTATAAAAGCAATCTAACCATAACACAATAGTATACCTGCTGAGTCATATACCTGAAAGCTCATCAACCTGTACCATCATCTGTCCTCTGAGACTGCTGCTGTAACTCTGGGCACTACTGTCTGCTCTGTATCAATGGCATAATGGCTATATCGGGCATCTCTCTGAGTGTCCTGAAACTCAGTCATGGCATGGGGAATATAACTGCTGTCCACAATCTGATAGTGATCCAATATAAATGCTCATCTCGGCATCTCAAATGCAAGGGAGCTGGCTGAATAATGTACTGGAATGAGAAAAATAATGTATGGTAGCCCGGCTACTATATATGTGATAACAGCACCATATAAAGAAAAGATCATTTATAGTTCAACATCATCATTGCCATTTTGATCATATAAACATCCATCATCATAAAATGTAAATAGTAAGACCAGTGCTGATAAATGGAGTCAGAAATAAAGTGCTTGAAACTGAAATGACAATGTTGTGCAATTGTTCTTGGTTAATTTTATTATTAGTGTGGTAATGGATCTTTTTATTAAGGCTGGGGGGATTCCCAATATACCAAAAGACACTGGGAATATGTCCGGAATTCAACCAGGTGGCTTCTCACTTAGACATGTGGGCTGGATCGGAGTCTCAGGGAGATGTTCAACACTATACCAAACGAGGGTATAGTCTAACGATTTCCAAGAGGTCGCTACCTAGTGGTTTCCGCGTCCTCTAAGAAATTTGCCCACCAAAGAAGAATAATCGATTGTGTCGGATTTTCACAAATAGGTGGTTTATTGGGGTGTGTTTGATCCTATTACTAGTCACTTATTCCCTTTTTGGTGTGATCAGCATGTTCAAACTGAGATGCAGTGACCATAGAGCATACAGGGAAAAGCCTTGTTAATTTTAAGCTTTTTAAAACAAAAATTTTACTTTTTTAAAGCCCCAAGAGTCTCTTTTCGAGCCAATACTCAAGCAAGCCCTTATCCTGAAACCTTACTTCGGGAAAGCAAGGGGGTGTTTTGGATTGTAAAAAAAGTGAAAATTTGTAAAAAAGTTAGAAAACTATGTCCTGAGTGAACTCGTGGTCCGCCAATGGAACGGACCAACGAGGTTAATTTTAAGCCCTAGTTGATTTTATTTAATTGCCGAAAAGAAAAAAACTAAACTAAAAATTCACACCTCGAAAATGAGTCGACACAGTTCCCCCTGGGGGATGGGGTGTGGGCGTTGGTTAGCCCACTTGCTCTCATTTAATATTCTTTACAATACAATATAGAAGTGCCCCAGTATTTTAAAATGACTCAGTGGCTTACAATAATGGAAGAAAAAAGAAACTGGTTTGAGAAAATAAAGTTTTAGGTGCTCCGGATGGCCTGAATCTTCAAAATTTTGCCAGCAGTTCCTCCTACTTGGTCATCAATTGCTGCAAACCAGCAAGCAAACATTAGTAAAAGATGCCCAAAAACACTTTGAGAGTGTATTTGGGACACCTGCTAAAACCCAAAAAAATCTAAGTGAAAATGCAAAAAAATAACTAAGTGAGACAAGTTGTGAGACTTGTCTCCTTAGGATCTTTGCAGACTTAAGGAGCTACAAATTTTAAGCTCTTATGACAGCCAGATAAACTTTTAAAATCAGATCTAAGCACTACTTTTCAAACTTTTAAAATTGAACAACTTTTGACAAGTTAAGAAAAGTAAAATGCTTGAAAACAAATGAAGAGATCTAATCTAGTTATGATGAACTTTGTAAATGACACAAATCAGATTTCTTAGAACTATTTCAGATCTACTTATGATATTGCAAAAGGAAAGAGAGATCTGGGATATGCAAACCAAAGTAACCAAGAGAAGTTTAGAATTTTTTATGTTGATGAGAAGAAGAAGGAACGCCTTGAACTTGGGCTATGGGGTCCTCAACAGTGGGGATCAATGGGACTAGTTCTCCTTGAATCAGTTCCGAAGACCAATGGTTGCAAGCAAGCTCCACCAACTCTTCAGATTGGCAACCTGTAGACACAAAAAACAACTCACACAAGCAAGATCAAATACAACTAGTGTAGACTAAAATAGAGAGTTAGATTCAAGCATTTAAACAAAAATGACATTGAAATCTGACTTTTCTATGATAACCAACAGTAAAAATAATGAATTAGATTACACAATTTTTACCTTACGAAGATAAACATCTCCTTCAAAAGCTAGTGATTGATCAACAAGCAAGCATGAATAAAAAAGTAAAGACACAGATTACCTCATATGTTAAGCTAGAACATGGTCATCCACACATAGATTTGCCTCCAAATCCTTTATTCATTAATCAAATGCAAAATATTACAATAAGTAGGAGCAGAGGTTCCACCTTCTCATGCTCAACAATGAGGAATGATCACTCTTATATAGAAAAACACAAGGAGAGGGGGCGCCCAAGTTGAGGAGGAATGGGTGGAGTGAGTAGCATGAAAGGGGGAGAGATAGGGGCTGCCTTCCCATTGACTTAGCTGTTAAAACACAGCCCCATTTGTGCTAACATAGCAGCACCAAACCAGCTGCACATTCCCATGATTCTTTGGCACCCTTTATTGGGAAATGCGCCTCCCTCTTTTGGGGGAGTCAAACCCATAACATAGGCTGCCCATATCTTTTACATTTCAGCCCATAATGCTCCTCATACCATGCTGAAATAAATCTGACATCAATCCCCCCAAAATTGGGATTCATTTTTTGAATGATTTTTTTTTTTTTACTTTTTTCCTCCAATTTTCACTTTTTGGGGATTTTTAGCCATAAGTGAAAAATAAATGGTTCTAAGACTGTAGAAAGTGGGTTTTGGGGTATGGTGGGTGCTCTGAGTTAGAAAACGAGCACTCCCAAGGCAAAAAAAAACCCCTAGACCACACTTTTATGCCGATTACAAAATTTTTAATTAAACCATTAAAAATGGCTCAATTAAGGAAAAAACTTTTTTCGCCGAAACATAAAAAAAAAACTAGGGGGACCTAGCTCATGTCCATACGACTCAAAATTAATGTCTAGCATGTTCATATACATTGACCCATGGACTTTAATAACCCCCTAAGGCTCGTTAACCTCACCAGGCATTCCAGCTTTGGAGGAGCGGGAGAAAAACTCATAAATTATGTTATGCACGAATGCAAGACATAATTAATAAGTGAAAAAACTCCTTGGAATACTCGACTTAGTCAAAAAGTTCTAGGGAACCAAGTCCTTTACAAAAATACCATGCTAGTACATTTTATTACAAACCTTGCAGGGCATGGACATGTGAAGAAAAATTAAAAAAAGGGGCCCTTATAAAGGCCTGATGGACATCAAATCATCGAAAACGAACATGTAACATGTTCAACACTGCCCTCTCACTTGAAAGTTCAACTAAGTACAACTTAGCTAGTAACAAGTTGCAACTAAAAATTATGTTATTAACGATTTAAGACTGAAATTCTTGATAGTGAAAAGCTGCAATAGAGAAATGCCATTACTTTGGGACTGATACAAAGACCATGAGAGTTGGAAGAGCCCCAAATATCGTAAAAATCATAATCATAATAAATAAATTACATGGGAATATTTTTTGTGGATCACTGGTATAAAATGAAATCCAAATGAACCAGTTGATTGTTGTTGAACACACTATGGACACTGAGAGGGGGGGTGAATCAGTGTCCTATACTTTGACTACTTTTTTCTCTCAATCGACATGTATTTAAACACATTCATACAATAATTATTAATTGTATATAGATCAACATCAATAAGAGATCATCAACAAGAACGCGGGTAGTACACAAGATGTATATGGAAAACTCAATATATAGTATTGATAAAAACCATAGAAGTGATTACTACAATTGAGGAGACTCCAATCTTCAAGATTCACTAGCTACAACTAGTAGGAGGCTCCAACCCCCAAGTTTCTTCAGCTCTGACTGAAAAAATGCTTCAACACCCTGCTTCTCCAGCTCCAACTAGAAGGAGACTACAACCCCCTTTGTCTTGGTCAGCTCCAACTGACAAGAAGCATCCAGCTACAACTGGAAGGAGGCTACAACCCCCTCATACACTTTCTCAAGTTTTCCTATTGGAACAGAAGGGATGGTCAACACCCTTTATCTCAAGCTCCAACTTGAATTATGAACCAAGACTTCTTCAACATGTGACTATATCAACTTTCTTCATCAACTTTGTTCAAGATAAATTTGTAATCTCTGTCAACATGACTCACACTGTTGTTCCTGTATCAATACAATTGTTTCTGCACTCACTACTTCATTCTTTTTCTACCTTTTTGTACTATAGCTCATACTCTTGCAACTGCTCGTTTACCTTCTTTTCTGATCATTACTCTTTACCTTTCTAAACTATAGTCACCATACTCATATGCTAGGTTGTGGGGAAGCACTCCCCCCCCACCCCTCGTCCCTGCTCTGGAAGCTCGATTCGGGCCAAAGCGTTATCGAAGTGACCACCGATCGCGCTTCCATTTTGCTTTTAGTTGAGATAGTTTTTTGAGAGCATGCTTTAGTGCAAGTTTTATCGCTCCCTCCCTTTTTATCGCTCCCTCCCTCTATACGGAAACGATGAGGAAGCAATCGGGAGCGATCGCTTCCGTACGCTTTACACATCGCTTCCGGTAGCTTCCTAACATCATTAAAAACACTTCCCGTCACCTCGGTAAGCGCTCCTCGTCAACCCATGGAAAAGGTAAGGAGAAAGGGAGGTGGGGTCCACGATTGACCCCAACAAGTGATGTAGACCATGCCAGATGGTGTCTAGAGCATCAATAATATATCTCGAACAAATTTCATGCCATTTCCATGCCCCATTAAGCCAAATCGATTTCCTTGCTAGCCATTTTCACCTTTTTTATGCCATTTTTCCATGGTGCTCTGCTGCTGGAAGATAAACTAGCCATATCATCAAGTACATGTGCCCGAAACTCAGATCTGAGTGTACCAATGGACTCAAAATGTCCAAATCCACTAGGAATGAGTACTGATAAACCATATGTCCATCAAGAAATGTATCTGGAAGCTCATCCATGCTCGAATAATAAAAATATGGCCTGTAAATGCTGATAAAAATAAAAATAATGCAAGCCACCATGGAAGAACAATGTCTGGAGCATGGAACCATCTAATGAACATCAAAGGGCCATGAATAACCAAAATCGAACTCTGTCGACCAAACTCATCTTGGAACCTGCTGTTGACTTGGTCAAACTGGTTTGACCAATCATAAATGATCAAAATAATGACCTAAACTGAAAACAACTGATCTTGCATGTACAAATTGATGGAATATGCTCCCTTATTTATATTAGTAGCAACACTAAAGCATTAAGTAGCATTATAATGGCGATCATGAATAAAATTATCAACAGTAAGTCTAGATCAAAGTAATAAATCACTCCAAATAAAAGCCTTAAGTGTATACTCATTTGCAAGCTTGACCATTTTGCTAGCTATGGGTGAAGGTGGATGAAACAAGGCTAGGCTAAGGGGTTTTGACTTGACAACCTCAACACTATGATCTCTCGAACATGAGGGAAAAGGGAAACCACTTATACATATGTCGGAAAGAAGACACTAGGGAATGGCGGTGCCTCACAAATGGGTAGAGTGCTTAAAAGGCTTCCAATAGACTCTAGACAAGCATCCTTTTTACATTTGACTTACTGTCAGTTTTTGCACATTTCAACATTAACATTTAACATTTAATTACTTTGATCAACTTTCACTAGCTAGCCTCCAAGAGTAGGTGCCCTGAATAGCCTTGTAGGCCTCAGGTAATGACTTGGTCTTACCACCATTGCCCACCACCGTCCATAGGTGCGATGGAGTTACCACCTTGTTTCCCTGTTGGGACAAGACATTACATCATACAAGGGATGAGTGCTCGTCCCTTGGCCACTGACTAGCTACAGAAGATTTTATTTATTTATTTGTTTTAGTGTTTAAAAACACTTTTGTTGCTGACCTTTTGCATCCATTTAGATAGAGCATTTATGCAATCCAATGCTTTTATAAGAGTACTTGTTTTCAAGGACTAAGGGAAAACATTCCGGTGACACTAGCCACACAACCGATCCACCTGCCATCATACAAGCAGACTAGATGGGACTAGGCCACACACTCCAGAGCAGAGACACAAGTAAACATGGAGTTTATCCAACATAGAGGCATACGTGGGGGGAGTCCTCAATCTCACTAGTCAAAGTGCAAGTCGGGATCAAATCAAAGACAGAAGATAATGGATGGATGGGGATAGTGAATAGGTGAAGCCATGACTAGCAAAGACCTAAGGGGAATGACCAAGTCCATACTATGACAAGGGAAAGACCAATGAGTATACACAAGAACCTGTCATTCACAGCAAATTAATCACTTCTACTCTAAACCATCAATAAAGGGCAAAACAGAAGATCACTGATGCATAGCCACTATATAACAAGTCCAACTACTACGATAAGTAAACGAGCAAACTACACATCCAAGTAGAATAACCATAATACTTGTTGGGTCATATACCTGCAGTTGGATCTGTAAACATCTAGAAGACATTGAAACACTGCTACTGTGTGCATCATGGGGCACTATCATCATCTCCGATGTGTCAAGGTGAAAAATGGCTAACTCAATCACCGACTTGGGGTTATGGGGTTCAGTCCTGTCATGAAACTAACTTGTTATCACACCATAGTAGCTGGGCTACTATTCTTGCTTAGTAGATATCTGCACTTTTCATAGCTTGGATTTTTCAGAGATTGGCTATGATGAGCTTATTATTTGTGATCACTCATGGATCGGAGCAGTATATTGTATCAGATTTTTGTTAGACCTTGTGCCAAGGCTGAGCCTTGAGAGCTTAGATTTGATGACCGATGTGACCTTTTGTTCCATACAATTTCAGTTCAGTGCCCAATGACTATATTGCAGCAGTGTTTTCAGACATATATTGATGATTATTATGATATGATGTGACCTGTGGACTTCTGATTATTAACTTTGGATTATTATCTTATTGTTTTGGTCATCTTCATATCATTGACTTGCTATATGATTCAAGACATGGCAGTACTATTTAAAATAAAATGAAATATCTTGGATGATGTTATAAATATAAATTGGATGTATTACTTGCACACTTAAGTTTTCTGACAATACTCACCGGTTTCATTACCCTCCTGTAAGCATAGATATGGTCTTCCTTGACATTCTTTGTCTGCTAGATTAGGCACCACATTCACTTGACTCCATCCATCCATGACCTTCCTAAATTGGCTTTTACCTTTTGACTTGCCTTCTTGACTTCTTGATACTGAGGACTTCCCCATTACTACCTCTATGTTAGACCACATCCATGTTTGTTTTGTGTCTCGGCTCCGAGTTGGTGACAGAGCTTGCCTTTGGTGAGCTGGATTGTATGCCTAAATCATTCTAGTCGGTTGTCCCGATGTTTGGCACTGTGCAGAACTCCCCCTAGTCACTTGAGATGTTGTTGGCTAAACCTGAAAGCTCACGTACTACTTTATATTGGAAATGTTTTATATACGCCCATGGAAACTGTAAACTCTAGAATGTGTTTCTAAACACACGTGAATAAAGGGCAAGAGCAATGAAATGCTAAAAATACTCCTCGAAGAGTATAGAAAACGTCCAAAAAGCAAATGTTACTCAAAAGTTATATCTATTATTGCTGACCTTGTATATGTGAATATGCCCTGGATGCAAGCTGCGATTAGTTGTGCTTCTTAGCACATGTGAAATCCCAGAGGGGTCATATAGGCCAAAAAGGCCATGAAAATGAAATGAATGATCCTAATGAACCTGGATCAGCTTGACGTATACATGATGCCTAAGTTGAATAAGCACTCACTAAACAACTTATCCATTTGTGAGGTACAGTCCTTCCCTTTGTCACTTTGTCCAGAATAGAGTGTAGCTTCCCCCTCTCCCCATCCAAAGTGTCACCTAGTTGAGTTTGGTCAAGTCATCCCCTTTGCCCAACCTTGTCTTAGCCTTCACCCTTAGCTAGCAGTTAGACCATGTCCAATGGGTGAGTCTGTCATTGAAGCTTTTGTGCAAGTAAAATATAAATAACACTAATTATATACATGTATTAAACTGCCATGGAATGATGTTTATACTCTAAGTTAAGCTGTGAATATGATCTAAAGGAACATGTCTTAGTCTTTGTCATAATCTTGTTCTTGGTTATATTTTGACCTAGTCAAACATAGTTTGACCATGGTCATTCTTGGGATCTGTGATGATGTGGGCCATGTATGCTTATGGATGATGATTGATGGCCCCACATACTCTTGTTGATGACTCCATATGGTGGACATATGCTTCAGATGATGGTTGATGTAGTACAGCACTTTTATTATTATTTCCAGATCATCATATTTTACACTGTTCGGATATGGTGG
This sequence comes from Larix kaempferi, assembly GCA_027924585.1. NCBI lineage: Eukaryota > Viridiplantae > Streptophyta > Pinopsida > Pinales > Pinaceae > Larix > Larix kaempferi. The sequence continues at coordinate 711,656 of BSBM01000077.1, forward strand.
ACCCTACTGTTGACCCCTCAGGTCAACCCATGGTGTATGAGTACACATTTTCAGTAGATTTGGGTTTTTTGGATCCATTGAGACACTTATCTTTCAGTTCTGGGCACTTCTGATGATGATAGATATAGTTATCCACCTGATGACCAGTTTTGGGCATGCTGATCCAGCCTGTCCAGCAGAGGCTTGGAGGCCAGTCGTTGCCTAGGGCGCTGTGTCTAAAGGGGATGGTCCAGCCACTTGATTTCCACATTATACCCCCCTTCGAGACACCCCGGTGCCATCAGTTTGATAGCACAGGCACCCTGGGTGGCAGTTTGAGCAGTTTCAGGTTTTTTCAGGAGGATTAAATATGGAATAAAAGGGTCACTGAGGAATTCGATTTGGGCAATTGAGGCAAGGTTTAGGCACTTGGTCTTCACAGAGGTCTTCCAGGGTGAACCCCCCATCTTCCAGTCAGTTGGCATCAGTCAGTGGGGTCCACAGAGGCTACAAGAGGCCTTTTACTGCCTGTCTCTCACAGATTTTGAGGACAGGATTTGATCATTTGTGTTATGTGGACATGTCATGGTCCTTTTATTTTATATATTATTGTGTCATGGGGATAAGCTAGTAAGGATTGATGCCTCCTAGCCCCACCATGAGCTTCTTGAGTCATGTCCATGTCACATTAGGTGGGCCCATGTATTTTAGCCCCCTCTTAGGGATGACATCACCCTCCTTAGTCTTTTTGAGGGATGACGTCACCCTCCTTTTGACTAATCCATGTGATATTATGTTAGGCTCATCTTAGCCATTGATTATATTGTGAAATCTTTTAATCTCAACCACATATTTCAAAAGGTGGTTTTGAGGTGTAGGGTTTTGGTCTTTATTATCCTATATAAGGAGGAGGCCCCCCTATTGTAAAATTTGTCTAGAGATTTTTGGCTCTTGGCTATTGGAATAAAAATACTTTCTTGGGCATCTTGGATCTTGAAGTTGGAATGCTTGTTGTGATTATAAATGCTCCTTCTTCTGCACTGACAAATATTGGTGGCCATCTTGGATTTTATCTTCAACTAACATTTTTGTAGGCAAAGAAGACGATTTTGAAGAGTGCGAATTGGTGGGGAGGCCTACCCTTCAAGCTTCAAGAGGATGTTTTGGGTGACAGGGAGTTGTTTTGTCTTTGTACCAACAATTTCATGTTGTTCATCTCTTTGTTTGCATCTACTTCCATTCTTGTTTATTGATTGATCTTTGTGTCCTTGATTGACAGGAATAGGGAGGCCGATTTGGTTGAAGGAGGCAAAACGTTGGCAAGAAGGGCTTCATCAAGTTTGGCATTTGATCTTTGTGGGAAGTAATCCTCGTCACAAGCCTCTTACATCTTCATCTTCCAGGTATGTTCCATGATGTATGATATTCTTCTACCCTATCCATCTACTCTCTTAGATCTTAAAAACCTCATTGATTAAAACCCTCATTTTTCTATTTTCCTAGATCTACTTGGATCTAGCAAGCTTTGGGGGATAATTTTAAGAACCCGCCTCTATAGTATCCATGGCAATTCGGATCTATAGTTTGGTGGTCATTGGCCTCCATTTGACCCATTTCCCAAAAGCACATTGGCCTCTTTAAGGGAAGTCGCATTCCTTGAGGGAGGGCATTTGCTAGGTTCTAGTACGTGGGTAGGTGAGATCCCACTTGATTCAGATAGATCCACCTTGATAACCTACCCCTAGTGCTTCACCTTGTTGATTTTCACCTTATGGGCCCCATTCCTCATTTTGAGGGTTGTGCCTTACTTGGGTCATTGGGTGATGCATTTTGAATCTTAGATCTATGGAGATCTAGGTCATATTTGGGCATGCCATCCTAAACCCACCTTGATAATTGCCTTGACTACCCCGATCTACATTTTGGCATATTTTGGACTCCATTTGCCCCTCCATTTAAAGGCACTAGTCTCCCTTGGGCAATTCGCACTCCTTGGGTTAGTGGCCTTTTCCTAGATCCCATATGTGGGTGTTGTCTATCTCATCCTAGATCCATAGATCTATCTCATCTCACCCACTTAGTGCCCTCTCACCCCTAATTTGACCAAGTGGGCCCCATTTGGACCATTTTCCACTTTGTAAGGAGTGGGCCCCACTTGTGTATTTTCATGGTGCTAGATCTATCCATTTGGTCTTCATAAGTGGCCTTAGTCATTCATTGGTTGAAACACTTGTCACTTCTTAAGCCTCTTCAACCACATCTTAAACTCTTTGGTCCACTTAATCTTTACGCATTCGTTTTCGTAACCTAACTTACACATTTCCCTAGGAACCTTTGTGTTAGCTAGTCTTCATTGATTGGCTAGGGTCTCCCCCTTGGTCTTGATTCTTCATGATCTAAAGTGAAGAGTGCCTCGATTATCGTGACAACCAGCTTGCATTGGGAACCGTTGCACTTCTTGGGTCACCTCTTTAGTTGTCCATCTCCTCTACCATCCCAGATGGGATACCTTTAGGGACAACTACAAGTTGTGTGATAACATGACTGTGTACATGATCTAGGCCCACTGAATATAATAGTGGTCATCATCAAAATGCTCATCTGCTACTGATCTCGTGCATAGAATAGCATAGGACTGGCTCAAAAATATGCTCAAAACTGGTCTGCAATCATGGTAGCTCCCTGCTACTATTGATGTAACAACAGTTACTTCCCCACCTATTGTATAGACTTGGTCATTCTCCCCATTGTTGCTATCCTTAGCTTCATTTGTCATTGTCTCTACCCATCCGACCCATCCATATTGGATCCTCACCCTAACTGAGACTGAGATGTGTGACTTTGAGGACCTCCCCCCTGTGACCTCTATGTAAACTAGATTCCATGTTGTATTGTGTCTCGGCTCTGGAGTGTGTATCTGCACTTTCAAACCTGGGATCCACTTCTGGTTGGTTACCCTCGATGTGGTGGTGTAGTATAGGACTGTGTAGTTCATCGGGATGATCCCTATTTGTCCTTGAAGCTTGCGATCCTTCCACCATTACATGCATATGAGTATCAATGTCCTATCCAAAGAAATGCAATAAATCCAAAAGGCTAAAGAAAGTTAAATCAAGCCAAAAAGGCTAATATGAAATGAAATGAAAAAGGGCCAAGTAGATGAGGACCAAATGCCAAATCAAAATGACTGTTTGGACACATGAGAATCAAGTGTAATGGTTATTCCTCACGGAGGCCCAAAAGGGACATGGATGTGAGATGGAGGAAGATAACTAATTCTAAGTGTCCCCTAGAACCTCACTACATTACAATGACCTATGTACTTGACACAGGGGTTCTAGAAAAGACCCTTACGGAGCCTGAGGCAGGCTTGGATGTGAGTTGCAGGTAGCATGTTAGAAGCTAGTGGTGGTTTCCCAAGCACTTTATTCCATTTGTGAGACACCTCCATCCCCTATTGTTCTCTAATGTGCATATGTCAGTGATGTCCCTTGTTTCCCATGCTTATCCAAAGGGTCACATTATCCAAGTCCCTGTCACTCCCTACTATCTTTGAGCCTTGTTTTATCCACCTCATCCATGGCTAGCAGTCTGACCAAGTTTATAAGTGTACATACCTTGGAGGCTCCATGAAAAGGTGATGAGGCCACTTTGACGTAGGCCTGTTTTATGCAATGTTTTTATGATTGATCACCATAACTTGTCACTTATTGTTGTATTTAGTATACTAATATAAATAGGGAAGCCTACTTCATCTTATGGTGCATATAGGGACTTACAGGTTTAGCTCTTGCCACTATTTTGACCAATTGGACTTGGTCAACCCTATTTGACCAAACCAAATATAGGGTTCCGGGCAACTTTGGATCCGAAGTTGCAATTTTGGTTTTTTGACATCCTTTAAGGTCCCTTACATGACTCCATGCATCAATTGGTTCTGATATGCTTTGATTTGAGAGATTTTTAATTATTATTGGTTATCAGGGCCCTGTTTTAATGTTTTGAGTATGGATTGGGATATACAGTGTATATTTGATGGATTTATTTAGTTCTTGTGACCATTATTAGTGGATTTAAGGTCTCTGATCTCATTGGTATAGTCAGTTCGAGGTTCCTGTTATCACATATATAGTAGCCGGGCTACCATACATTATTTTTCTGATTCTAGTACACTATTCAGCCAGTTCCCTTACATTGAGATGCTGAGATGAGCATCTATTGTGGATTACTATCAGATTTTGGACAGCAGTATTAGTTCCCATGCCATGACTAAGTCTCAGGACAGTCAAAGAGATGACCGATGTAGCCACTATACCATTGGTACAGAGCAGTCAGTAGTGCCCAGAGTTACAGTAGCAGTTTCAGAGGACAGATGATGGTTCAGATGATGAGCATTCAAGTATATGACTCAACAGGTATATCATGGTGTTATGGTTATATTGCTTTTATATTCATTCTTATGGCATGTCTTAGCATTTAGTGTCATGATCTGGCGATCATATAGATATATGGACCTGGTTGATCTTATTATATATATTCTATTGTCCTTACTCAGACTTAAAAGTTCATTATTCATACTCATTGGTTTTACCCTCCTTAGGGAGAATAGAGGTGATCATTCCACCATACCTTGGCTTGCTAGTGTTGGCTCCATTATTCATTGTCTTCATCCATCCATTACCTACCTTTTAGTCTATCACCCTGATTTACTACTTGACTAGTGGCATGGAGGACTGTTCCCCATTGTAGCCTCTGTATTGAATGAGCTTCCCTGTTTATTGTGTCTCAGCTCTGAGTTGGTGACAAAACTTACCTATGGTGAGTTGGGTTTCCTTGTGAATTCCCCCTAGTCACTAAAGTTGTGTTGGCTAAACCTGAAACTTTTAGTGCTGCCATGAATACAAAATCTGGAAAATGAAATGTTATATCTTGTATGAAAAGCCCATTCATGCAATGTGTTTTTAAACACACATGAATGAAAGGCAAGCCAAATGAAAATGGCTATGAAATAAAATGTTATATCTTTTGTGAAATATAAAATACCTAGGTAAACAAGCTGTCTGTGACACACCTAGAAGTGCTCAGGTAAACAAGTGCCTTAAAAACACACCTGCAGCAAAAAGCCTAAATAAATGTAAATCTATGCAATGTGTTTATTAACACACATAGATCAAAGGCTATGGAAACTTCAGGCCCCAAAAGCAATAGAACTTAAATGCTATATCAAAACAATTGCTGGCCTCATTTGTATTATGGATTGTGCGCATCTGTTAAAGGTGAATAAACCCTCTTTGAACAACTCATCCATTTGTGAGACACCACCATTCCCTGTGTTGTTGCTCATTCAGTATATACTATGGTGTGTATTCCCTTTCCCATATCCAAATTGTCACAATGTTAAGTCAGTCAAGTCATCCTTTAACCTAGCCAGTTTATTTTAAGCCTTCACCCTTCACTAGCAAATTGATCACAACTATGAAGTGAGTATGGTCTTGAAAGTCTAGTCTGAGTTATAATAATAATTAATGACACTATATATTTGGATTTAGATCACCAGTAATGATTACTTTTTGTTATAATTGCTATTTGAATGAGTTGTAAAGAATGCATTAACCTTTGACACTTTGCAGCAGCTTCTGATGATAGTCTGAGTTATATCTGGTCATGTTGACTTGGTCAAACCTAGTTTGACCAAGGTCAACCACAGAACATGAGATGGTTGGACCTTGTGATGATACAAATAGATGATATATGGTCTATGTACATGTACATGATGGTTCTATGCATCAGATACAGGTTTATGATGATGATTTATGGTTTTCAGCATTATTTGATCATTTAGATATTATTATTATTTCACCTGTTCGGGTATATTGGATATATTATATGATCATACAGAGATCCATATGGTGTATGAGTACACATCTTGGATAGATTTGGACCTTCTGAGTCCAATGAGACAGTCTACTTTCAGTTCCGGGTAGTTACAGTGATGATTGAGCCTCAGTAGGCTATCCTAGTGCAGTTTTGGTCTATCAGAGACCCTGTCAGAGCAAAAATGGATTTTATCTGGTTGACCTAGGGCGCTGTGCATGGAGGGGGTGGTCCAGCCACTTGTTTTTACCATATTACCCCCCCTCCCGAACACACTGGTGCCCTCACCTTGACAACGCAGGCACTCCAGGAGGCAGTTTGTTGCAGTTTCACGCTTCCCGAGGCAGTTCAAGATTGGTAGAAATGGTTACAGAGGAATTCGATTTGGGCTACTGAGGCAAAGTTTTGGCATGGGATGATCAGTGATGATGAGTGGGATGTCTTCCACACCTTCTCCAGCAGTTTCAGCTTCATCGGGACCCACATCCATCACTTATGGCATTTTCTGATGATTTCTGAGGCCTCCTAAGGCCCACGATTTGTCCATAGAGGCACGATTTGGTACTTTGATGACTATTTTATTATTATTGTGCTATGGGGATTGACCAAGGGTGTCTTAAATTACCCCTTGGACCCACCATGAGCTAGTTGTTATATTTTGTCATCATGATTTGGTGGTGTTGGGTATGTTATATCTCTTCACATGGTCGCTGCGTGTACAACACGATCCCTACGGCACTAGTATGTTATATCTTTTTCGCGATTTTCGACCCATTGTACTCTATCTAATTCCGGTAAAAGGAATTAGGGTTGTAACCTAATTCGGGTAAACGAATTAGGGTTTTAGATGCTGCAGAATACCATTTATTGTATTGTACATGAAAAATAAACATATAATGAAAAAGGAACTATGCGGCTCTAAGTTTTGCTGGTTTTTTCCCGGTTAAGGGTTTCCAGGTGAAAATCTCTGTGTAATGTGTGTGCCATTGTGTATTTTCTGTTAATGCTTAAGAATCGATATAAGTTTGTACTTCACTGTTAAGGTTTAAAACTTACAGGTGGGATCCCCTCTTCTAGGGCGATTTTGTCCACTTATTGTTATATTTTATCAGTGATCTATGTATTTTATTGTTGAGCTCATCTCAACCATTGATTAGATCTTTTGATCTTTTAATCTTAGCCACTCATTCAAAAGTGGTTAGATTATGGACTCTCTCCCTCCTATTTAAAGGAGAGAGCCTCTCATTATAAAGGGGACTTGTGGCTCTGGATTATTGGAATAGAAAATTATTATTGCATCTATCTCCAGTGTTGTGGTGAATGTTTTTGGTGTTCGATCGTTGATTCTTCCTTTGCATTGAGTTATTGGAGATCTTGTCTTGCCATATTTTTGTACCATCTTTTTGAATCTACAAGTGGAGGCCGAATTCATCTAGGGAGGACGTATTGGTTGGGCAGGAACCTCCCTACTTCTTCTTTGGGTTTCTTCATCGGTAACAGGGAGTATTATTGTCCCAGGACCTTCTATTTCATGTTACTATTGCACTTCGCTTGTATTTCCTCCATACTTGACCTTTCTGATTGAAATCGCTTTCCTTGGATTGACAAGTAGAGGAGGTCGCACTTGTGGGCTAGGGCATCATTTCGGCAAGCAAAATCAACAATCTCTCATTTGATCTCAAAATCAACAATCTCTCATTTGATATCTGTTGGAGTCTTCCTCAACAACAAGGCATTTCATTCACATCACTCAGGTATGATCTCAAGGTAATTTATTTCCATGATCTATCCATTTGTCTAAGTTACTTCAAACCCTAATTAATCAAAACCCCCATTTTTTACATTTTTTCAGATCTACTAAAATCTAGTGGCTTCTTTGGTAAGATATTTAAAACCCACCTCTATAGTATTCATGGCATCCCGGATCTATAGTTTGGTAAGGATTGGCCTCCATTTGACCCCCTTCCTAAGGCAACTTAGCCTCTCCAAGTGAGGTCACACTCCTTGGTTTGGGTGAGTTAACCTAGATCTAGTACATGGGTACTTGAGATTCCTCTTGATCTGCAATCTACATATCCAATAACCTACCCCTAGTCTTTCACTTGGGATATTTCTGCCTTGTCGGCCCTATTCCACATTTTAAGGGATTAAAACCCCATTTTGGACCACTTCGTATCTTAAAACTTAGATCTAGTAAGATCTAACCCTTGGATTGCCTTGATTTTCTAGATCCACATTGTCATTTGCTTAAACTACTTGGATCTAAATTTTGGATGCCATTGGACTTGTCTTGATCCCATTTATCACACTTTTAACCCTCCTTGGGCAAGGTCGCACTTCTTGGGGAGATTGAGTTTGTCCACTTGTAGGACATGGGTAGTTGAGATTTTGGTGGATTTGGAACACACATACCTTGAAACCTATGTCTAGTAGGTCATTTTGTGAAATCTTGCCTTGGGGATAGCATTCCTTGTTTTAGGGGATTGTGGTCCACTTAGATCACATCATGAATTATTAGATCTATATAGATCCATTCATCAAACCTTTAGTAGCCCACTTGTCTTATGTTATAGAGGTCATGATCTACAAGTTAACTTCACTTTGACTCCATTTATCCCAATTCCCAAGGTACTAATCTTTCTCCAACCTCATTCGACTTTCCTAGATTGTTGAGTTAACTTGTGGTTTGATCCTTGTTTGGGTTGCTTGAATCCCTTGATGTTGTCCTATCTTATGATCAAGCTTATCTCATGTATTGGTTAGCCCCAATTCAATCCCTAAACTACCCTGCATTGGACACGGTTCCCAAGGCAGTGGATTTTCTCACAATTGACTAGTACTTTAATCCTGGATCTCATTTCAAATACTATAAGTCACTCTCACATCAACAATGAACCAAAGCTATACTCATTAAACCCCTTACTTATCTTGTGACTTCATCCTTAGGTCTGGGATATACCATACATCTTACAATACTTCACTCATACTTAACTTTGATTTGGTGTTTTGGTTTGATCTCTCCTGTCGAGAGTAGATTTGGGTCTCCCCCTTTGTTGTCTGGGCTAGATAACATAAAGTGAAGGTTGCCTCGATTGGCGTGACAACCATCTATTGGAAGTCGAGGTGATCGTGGCTACACCTTTTGAGTTGTATTTTTCCTACTGTCATCCATTAATGGATACATCCATAGGAGTAACTACAGTTTAGGTGATAACAGTTCCATCAAGGGTAATGGCCAATTTTAGCAGATTACAACTTCAGCCATATATACCAGCATAATTAAATAAAGTGAAATAACCATAGACCAAGTAAAATTATTAATGTGGCTAATGTTTCGGCAGCTAATGGCATGGGGTGATTATATTATGTTTTTGGACCTTAGTACATGAGACCATCACTTGATATGGGGTCCACAAGTGGCCCAGCTCCTAGAGGGGGTGCATTTGGCTCATGGGGGGCGCACTTGCTTATCCCAACTCCTATATTTTGATATGTACAATGTATTTATCACTTGTAATGGGTCCAAGGGGGCAAAACTGCCTAGAGACACCCCCTTGGTGACCCCACTCTTGATGTATCACTTGCACATGATGTTATTTTCCTAAAGAGGGTGCACTTGGATAAAATCGCCCCACTTGCTTGACCATAGCAAAATGTAATGTAATCAAAGACACATCTCAGCCATTGATGTTGATGTAGAGGATTTAATCTCAGCCCTCCATCTCTTTGAGATAGGAATTTTGTCCTTGGTCTCTGTATTTAAGAGAGATCCAACTCACTAGTACTTCTTCTTGGACTCTTGGCATTTTGGGACTGATAATAGAGAGTCTTGTTGAGCAAATTTGGTGTCTCTCGGAGTGTTTTTTCCACTACTAGTGACTGAAGATTGTTTTTCCTTTGCATTGAGAGCATTTTGTGGATGTTTCATAGCATTTTTATGGTGAATCGATTTGTTGTCCAAGAGTTGCAGATTTGAAGAGGGCGCATTAGTGGGAAAAACTCTCTCCTTCTCTCTCAAACTTGTTGAAACGAAAGATATTTTTTTTTATGTTTTCACATCATATATTTTTCTTTCGTAAATTCTTGTATGCAATTGCACTCTACTCTTGTGGGATTTCACTAACTTATGGTTTTAGATTTTGCAGGTACAGGGCGCATTTATTCATTTGGGCACACTTTGAAAAGAGTTGGAACTTCACCAGAGGCTCTCATTTGATCTTTGTGAATGGCAATTTTCACCGGTTTGGCATCTCTCCGAGGCCAAGTAAGTCTTCATTCTTCTTCTATCTTTTCCATTTCCATTTGTCAACATAAACAACCTACCATTTTAACTCTCATATAAACATTCGGCAAGTTTTTCACTAAAGATTAGTCAAAACCAGCATTTGGGTTTTTGTTACTTCACCTTAGAACCTCTAGGGACTGTTTTACACTTATATTTTGACTCCATTTTCCCTAGGATTAAGCACTGGTCTGTTATAGAGGTGAGCCCCACTTGGCTGGGTAGCTAGTTTTGGTGTTTGGCTTGCCTTCTCTTGCTTGTGGATGTTTCTCAAGTGTCTAACCATTTTCCGAAGCATTTTCCTCAGTGATAGGACAGCCACTAAACCTTTATAATTTTCTGTCTTAAATATCCTTGATTTTTAGAGCCAAATCCCCCATAGGGAAGAATTTGAATCATCTACTCCTGTCGCTAATTTAACAGTAGACTTGTGTTAAATCCCACCATTACTGAGTTTTGCATAACAAATAAATATTTCATATCTGATATGTGTTTTTCTTCTTTCATTTTATCAGTAGATTCTCACCTAGTAGTGGTCATTTGTGGTCTAAGGTCACCAATCCAAGATACCCCTGCTTGTATCCCCTTATACTTTGAGTGTTAGTGTCTTGTGTTTGGTAGTTGACCTTCATTTGGTTGACAAGGGTCTCAGCACCTTGTCCGGAGTGACAACCACTTCTTAGTGGTGGACTTGGTGCTTGAAGTGTCACCTGCCTGGCTTCCTATACCTCTATCGTCCTGGATAGGATTACCCTTAGAGGCAGCTAGTGACAGTGTGATAACATGACCCAAGAATGCTTGATCCATGTGCCATGCTAGAAGATCAATGGCTGTGTTTTAATCCTTTGTTGACTTTTTTATCTTGGCCTTTGATTTCAATCAATCTTCAAGGCTTGTGAATAAAATATTATATTTTTCCTCCACATGTGTGCCATGCTCAAATTATTAAAATTACTTAGGAAAATTTTAATTAATTTCCCAAATAATTAAAAAGTGCAACCTCAAAGTGAAAATAGAAGCCCCTGTTATCACATTTATAGTAGTTGGGATCTACTATCATTTCTAGAGCAGTTGTCACAGCCCCGGGCCAGTCCTTTACATGAGATGACCTTGTTATCACACAACTTGCAGTTGTCCCTGAAGGTATCCCATCCAGGATGGTAGAGGTGTTGGACAACTAAAGAGGTGACCCAAGAGATGCCACGGCTCCCAATGCAAGCTGGGTGGTCACGATAACCAAGGCACTCTTCACTTTAGATCAAGCCTAAGCAAGACCAAGGGGGAGACTCTAGCTTAGCCAATGAAGGCTAGCGAATGCAATCAAGGTCTTCTAGAGAAATGTGATGATGAAAGAGTAGGAGACCAAGATGAAACAAGATCAAGATCTAGGATGAGTAAGTGGACCCAAAGAGTTGGGATTTGGTTGAAGAGGCTTAGGGAGTAACAAATGGTTCAACCAACGATAGATTAAGGCCGCTTATGAAGTTGAATTAGTAGATCTAGATAGATTTAGTACCAAAATTATCGATCGAAAGTGGGTTCCACCCTGGGTTCCACCCTTAAAAAGTGGAAAATGGTCCAAATGGGGCCCACTAGGTTAAAATCAAAGTGAAGTGGTACTAGGGGAATGCTATAGCATGGATCTATGGATTTGAGAAGGAGTTAGCAATACCCACAAATGGGATCTAGAAAATGGCAACCTACCCAAGGAGTGCGAATTACCCCAAGGATGACTAGTGCCTTAGATCAAGGGCCAAATGGAGTCGGATGTCCACCAAATTATAGATCAGGATAGTTAAGATGATAATCAAGGTGGGTTTTCAAGATCAAGTACATGCCATGGCTAGATCTCCATAGATCTAATGCATCACTAAGTGACCCAAGTGGGGCACAACCCTCTAAATAAGGAATGGAGCCCACAAGGTGAAAATCAACAAAGTGAAGCACTCGGGGTAGGCTTCAAAGGTTGATCTATTCAATGAAACAAAAATCTCTCCTATCGACGTCTAGGAACTAGCCCAACTAGCCCTCCTCAGAAGTGCGACTTCCCTTGGAGAGGCTAATATGCCTTGGGAAATGGGTCAAATGAAAGCCAAACACCACCAAACTATAGATCCGAATTGCCATGGATACTATAGAGGTGGTTTCTAAATGTTATCCCAAAAGCATGCTAGATCCAAGTAGATCTAAAAAAATAGAAAAAGAGGGTTTTGAATTTTAAGGGTTTATGTGTAATATTCCCTTTCTAACTATAGTGGAATTTACTGAGGATTGATGCCACATACACCTTCAGAGGATCTTTAGCATGGTTATTAGATCACTAATAGATAATCAGGGGCCACCTGAGCTGAAGGCCACCTGCATGCATGACATCCGAGCATTATTTCATGATGCATGCACTGATTGAGTCTCCAGAGAGATTGCATGCAAGTCAACTGCGAATTAGAAGATAAAGTGACCTAATTAGGTCAAAAGTTAGGTCTGACAGGTGAATGTTATAAAAGAAAGGTAAAGCTAGTAAAGAAGGCCTACATATATGATTATTGATTTGTGGTTCCGAATTGGAGAGCTCGGCGAGCTAAGCTGGGGTTGAGTGCAAGCACTCAGCTAACTAGTGTATTTCGGCAGCGAAATCTATTTGCCCTAGTCACTATCAGGTTGGATCATCCAGATCTAGCACAGCTTATCATCAGGTATTACTATTCTTCAGTTTCTACAGAGTTCGAGTTATATATTGGGCAAGGAAGCTCACCCTCTCTGCATGGGCGCATTGCTCAAAGAGGATCTCTTCATATTTAATTATCCAGGCACCGGTTTGTCTGCATGTTGGTTCTAAACTTCTCAGAGCAGCATTATTACACTATTCCTGGAGGAGGAGCTTCCCAATCATCTTGAGCATTTATTTATCAGCATCTCAAGATTTCAGAGGGCGCATTCCTCTGCATGGGCGACTTTCTCTGAGGCTATCACGTTTTCTATCCTAGAGTGAGTGGAAGCTTTGCATGCTTCTTCTATTGTGATCAGAGGGGGTCTATTACCCCAGTGCACCACTTTCGGAATCACCCTTGCTTATCCGGATCCTCCTTTCAGCAATCAACAAGCTAGGAAGGGCGCATTTATCTCAAGGGCACATTCTCTGGAGAGGATTCAGCTTTATCTCACTTATTCACCGGCACAATTCTCGCATGTTGGGCTTATATTGATCTACATTAGCTGATCTATCTACTAGTATGTACATGCATTGATTCCTCTTATTTTATAGCATTTCAGTTATCTGGGTTATAGATCTGCATGCAAGTGCATGCATGCAAAGATCAATGCATACCTTCATACTTCCTTGAGGCATAAGACTACTAGACAACACAGAAAAAAAGAAAAATATCAGTTTGGAATATTACATTATGTGACCAATAGGATGGAGAACAAGCGAAATCGATACATACCTTGTAGATTTTATCTCAAAAGCTTGCGGCTACTTTGCACATAGATGATGCTTGCCTTTAGTTACAATTCCAAGCTAGCTCCAAGTGAATCCAAGCATAATCGTCCAAGACCTAGCAGGCGAGATGCGCCATTAAACCTGTAAATCAAACTACAAGATGTTAGATTTGATCCACAAATCAATGAGATCTAAGCATGTCATATCAAAGAAGCAATCAATGGACAAAGCACAATTGAAAAACTCCCTCAAGATGAAGACGTCTTACCCCAAGGGGAATGTGGGCAACCCCTACAATCTTCCCTTCAAGGCAAATCACACTCCTTGTTTCAATCAATTCAACCTCCCTTAGTTGATGTTGAAATCACCTGTTACAAGCAAAGATGTCTAAAAGAAGAGATGCATAACCATGTACAAGAGCAACCCAATCAAAGCCAAGAAGAATATCTCCAAAAATAGTATTTTATTCCAATTTTTCGAGATCCCAAAGATGCTTTTACAATAGGGGGGTCTCCTCCTTTTATAGGATGAGGAAGACCAAAACCCTAAACCACTTTTGAAAACTAGTGGTTGAGATCAAAAGATATAACAATCTAATCAACAGCTAAGATGAGCCAATACAATATAAGACCTGGATCACTCAACTAAGTGATGACATCATAGCCTAAATAGCTCTATAGAGGGTGACGTCATACATGGGTGGCTAATAACATGTGTGCCACAACAATAGGACCAAGACAAGTCACTAAGAGCACATGGTGGGGCTAGGAGGTATTAATCCCCTTCACTAGCATGTCCCCATGGCACAATGATATAAAATATGAGTCTATGACATGTCTAAGTATACAAATGATCAAATCCCGTCTCCATCATCAGAGAGAGAAGTACAATAAAAGAGCTCATGCAGCCCATGTGGACCCCACTAACTGGTGCAAACTGATCCAGAAGAAGGGGGGACACACCATGGATGACCTCTGAGCAGACCAAGTGCCAAAACCTTGCCTCAATTGCCCAAATCAAATTCCTCAATGACCTTTTTATTCCAGTTTTTAATCCTCATGAAAACCCTGAAAGTGTCCAAAACTGCCTCTAGGGTGCCTGTGTTGTCAAACTGAAGGTTCAATCATGTCGGGAAGGGGGGTATAATGGTAAAAACAAGTGGCTGGACCACCCCCTTCCTCTGCAACACCCTAGGAAACAACTTGCCTCCATTGCCTCTGCTGGACAGGCCACATTAGCATGCCCAAACTGGTCAACAGGTGGATAACTGCCAATATCATGCCCAGGAGTGCCTGGAACTGAAAGATAAGTGTCTCAATGGATCCAGAAGACCCAAATCCACTAGAGATGAGTACTCATACACCTCATGATAACCTGTGGGGTCATCTGTAGGGTCCACCATACCCGGACAGTGTAAAATATGATGATCTGGAAATAATAATAAAAATGACCAACTGCATCAATCATCATCTAGAGCATATGTCCAACATATGGAATCATCAATAGGTGTATGTGGGACCATAGATCAACATCATAAAGCATAAGTGGTCCATCTCATCACGGATCCCAAGAATGACCATGGTCAAACTATGTTTGACTAGGTCAAAATACAACCAAAGACTAGATTATAACAAATGACTAAGACATGTACCTTTAACCATATTCACAACTTAACTTAAAGTTTAAACATCAATCAAGTGGCAGTTAATACATATATATTTAATGTTATTTATAACTTACTTGCACCAAAGCTTCAAGGACATACTTCATCCAATGGACATGGCCTAACTGCTAGCAAAGGGTGAAGGCTAAGGACAAGGCTAGGTAGAAGGGATGACTTGACCAACTTAACTAAGTGATACTTTGGACAGGGGAAAGGGGGAGCTACACATTGTGCTAGACAAGATAAACAAAGGGAATGGCAGTGCCTCACAAATGGATAATTTTTTTAGAGAGTGCTTATTCAACCTTGGCATCATGTCTACATCAAGTTGATCCAAGTTCATTAGGATCATTCATTTAATTTCCATGGCCTTTTTGGCCTATATGACCCCTCTGGGATTTTGCATGCGCTTAAAAGCACAACTAATCGCAGCTTGCATCCGAGGTATATTTACATTTATGAGGTCAGCAATCTTTAGATTTCGCATACATTTAATCATTGCTTTTTAGACCTTTTTATTTGGACCCCTCAAGGGGTACTTTAGCATTTCATTCCTTTATCCTTTAATTCATCGTGTGTTTAGAAACACATTCTAGAATGTAATTTCAATAGGCTTTCATAAGAGATTTCCAATAATTTCCATAAGCAGTACATGTGCTTCCAGTTTTAGACAACAACTCATGTGACTAGAGGGAATTCCGCACTAAGCCACACATCGAGGCAACCGACTAGAATGATCTAGGCAGAAAATCCAACTCACCAAAGGCAAGTTCTGTCACCAACTCAGAGCCGAGACACAAAACAAACGTGGATGCTATCCCGCACAGAGATAGAAATGGGGAAGTCCTCCATATCAAAAGTCAAAAAGGCAAGTCAAGGTGAAAACCAAAATAGGGAAGGTCATGGATGGATGGAGTCAAGTGAAAGTGGTGCCTAAGCTAGCAAACATAAAAGTCAGGAAAGACAACGTCCATGCTCACAGGAGGGTAATGAAACCAATGAGTATAGCCAGTAAACCTTAAAGTGCAAGTAATTCCAATTCATTATTTACATTCAACCAAGATAGTTCATTTCATTTATTAGATAATACTGCCACATCTTGAGTTATATACCAAGTTAATGCTATGAAGATGACTAAAACAACAAGATAATAGCCCAATGCTAACAATCACAAGTCTAATGGTCATATCACTACATATCATCAATAACCATCATCTAGAACCACTGAAACACTGCTGCAATAATACAACTGGGACTCTGGGCACTGAACTGAAACTGGATGGAACAAAAGGTCATACCGGTCATCAAATCTAAGCTCTCAAGACTCAGCCTTGGCACAAGGTCTACATAATGTCTAATATAAACTGCTCTGATGTGTAAGTGATCATAAATGAAATTGTTCATCATAGCTGATCTCTGTAAAGGCAAAGCTCTAAAAAGTGCAGATATCTGCTTAGCACAGAATAGTAGCCCAGCTACTATGGTGTGATACCGGACCCTTCATGCATCATGATGATCGTTGGAAGAGTACATTCAGAGGCAGCTAGACTATTCAGAGCAGTGCTATCTGTTATCCACCAAGTTGTACCTAGGTGGATTTCCTTGAGCCGCCAAAGTTGTGAACAATCCAGTAGTTCATAATCAAAGCTCAAAAGTTCAGAAGTCTTTTCAAGGCCAATTTCGGCCTCTTTTTTAATAATTGCATGTTCATACCCCTTGGGGATATTGTAAAATATGTACTAGCATGAAGGCTTTTTGTAAAGAACTTGGTTTTCTAGGACTTAGACATCAATCCGATCATTCCATGGTGTTTTTTCCCTTGTTAATTATGCAATGTTGAATAAGCGATGTATAATTTTCGAGTTTTCACCCACTCCTCCAAAGCTGAAATGGTTGTCTTAGTGGTTAGGCCATAGGAGATTATTAAAGTTCATGTGTCAATATTTATGACCAAGCTAAGCATTAATTTGAGTCATTATGAACATGTACTAGGTCCCATAGGATTTTTATTAGGTTCTGCAAAAATAAAATAAAATTCGTAAAACGGGTCAATTTTTAATGTTTTAATTAAAAATGTCAAAAAAGTCATAAACGTGTCGTTTAGAGGGGGAATTTGCCATGGGGGTGCTTGTTTTCTAACCCAGAGCATCCATAATACCCCAAAACACACTTTTCCTAAGTTTCGAGTGATTATTAATCACTTAATTAAAATTTCTCTCGAAAATGATTAAAGAGAATTAAAAAAATAAAGATATGGAGAAAATCAAAATTCTTAATTTTGAGGAATTTTGTCCAAATAAAGGCCCAGTTTAACTGGCAATCACTATCGGTGATCAAATCAATCATGCTCTGGCTGATTGGCATCAAGTATCAGCAAGGGCGAGTTCATCTTGAGTAGGAGATGCGACCTCTCTCTTAATGTGGGCGACTTCTCTCATATGGCACGTTTTGGTTGTGTTGAGTCGTTGACCACCAAAACCGACTTGGTGGACAATCATGTGCCATGCACATTGATCAATGTGCCTTGAAGATGAGAAAGAAGTACACAATGAATATTCAAGCGAGGCAGCTCTTTTCTTTCTTCTCTCCATGAAATTTTCACACCCCTGCGGGGGATTTTGTAAGGATATGTCAGCATGAAGGTCTTTTTTTGTGTAACTTAATCACCTAAGACTTTATCATTAGGGAAGTCCTTTCATCAAGTGTTTTTTCACTTGAATAATTAAAATTCATTTTTAGTAATTTTAATTATTTGATTTTTTCACTCAAAAATACCTCCAAAGTGGTGAAAGGCGTTCTAGTGATAGATTCCACGGGTGATTAAGGCCTAGGAATGTTCTATATTACCATGCTAGACATTACCCAGAGTCTTGCGGAATTTCATTAGATTTTGTATATGGTTTTTTAATTTTTGGTCATTAAAAATTGTCCCTCAGGACAAAATGTTGTAATATAAAAGAGGGTTACTTGGTCTTTTTTTATGTTGTATAGGGGTATGGGTACTCAGGATAAATGGCAGGAGACCCCCTACACCCTTGGGCCAAGTTTGAAGTCATTCGGACAGGTCTTGCTATGGTTTTGGACACTTTTTCCCAGGTCAGTCATGGAAATCAGGAAATTGGGCATTTAATTAGTGAGCCAAATTTTGTAAAAGTGACTATAGTCACTTGGGCTGGCCAAGTAAAGGTTCTAAAGCTTATATTATGTACCTAAGGCAAAAACTAAGGCATAACGGGGCCCCCCATGCATATGTTTCACTTGTTTGAAGTGGTCCCCTAAGGGAATGCGCCCTCCTCATCATGAGATGTGTGGGGATGAATGGAAGTCAAAGGTTTGGGGTCCCACCTTAGTGGACCACCCCCCTTTGTCATAGTATTGGTATTTAAAACCTTAGAAGGGGGGGTTCCCCCCCCCCTAACAAATGGTTCTCTCCTAGTGTTATCACCTATTTTGTACCATAGTTGGATTATCTGAAGAGCCACCATTTGACAAACATGATGAATGTTTGTACTCCAGTGTATCAGATGATCCAGCATTTGTGCCTAGCCAGTTTTGGCTAGTCAGTTTTGTTTTTCAGTCAACATGACCATGGCCCCATGGGGTTTGTAATAAAGTGTGCTAGTAGGATTCTGAGTGTCTCGGTTCCCCATGACTTGATTAAGCAACTAAGGTATTCCAGGGAGTTTTTTCCCTTGTCAATTATACTTTGCCTATAGCCGAGCTTGTTATCACACAACTTGTAGTTGCCCCTAAAGGTATCCCATCCAGGACGGTAGAGGAGATAGGCAACTAAAGAGGTGACCCAAGAAATGCCACGGTTCCCAATGCAAGGTGGGAGTCACGTCAACCGAGGCACTCTTCGCTTTAGGTCAAGGTGAAACAAGAACTAGGGGGAGACCCTATACCCAATCAAAGGTGATTGGACCCAAACAAAGGTTCCTAGGGATGAGTAAATGGTAAGTTACGGAAACCAATGCAAGGTAAGTGGACCTAGAAATTAAAGTATGGTTGAAGGTGGTTTGGGAGATTGTTACTGTTTCAACCAATGTATGACTTAGGCCACTTGATGAGCTACAGAGACAAGATCTAGTACCATGATTTACACAAGTGGGACATACTTCCTTGGGATATGTGAGATGGCTTAAAGTGGACCCACAAGGTGAAGTTGGGGGATGCAATTGGTACTAGCGGATATGTGATGAGTAGATCTATGGATCTAAGTTGTTTTTAGGAATACCCATGTACCGGATCTAGGGTTTGACACAAGTCCCAAGGAGTGCGACTTGCTTTGAGGAGGACTAATGCCTTGTTGGATGGGCTAATGGGGTCAAAAGGTATGTCAAAGTGTAGATCGAGACACCTAGGAGCCAAGTCAAGTGGGCTAATTGAGATTGAATGGTTGGATCTTGCTAGATCTAGGTTTTCATGAAATGACCCTAAGTGGACCACAATCCCTTGAAACAAGGAATGCTACCCCCAAGGCAGATCGTCACAAAATGATACTCTAGGCCTAGGTTTCAAGGTATGGTCGTTCCAAATCCACAAAAATCTCAAACACCCACTTCCTCAAAGTGGGCAAACTCACTTACCCAAGGGAGTGCGACTTTCCTCAAGGAAGGTTAAAAGGTGGGTTAAGTGGACCAACTCAAGTCCAATGGTCACCAAACTATGGATCCAAGTAGCTTATGCACCGATCTATGTGGATCTAGAAAATCATGTCAATCCAAGGGTTAGATCTTACTAGATCTGAGTTTTAAGGTGCCAAGAAATTCAAAAGGGGGTTTAAATCCCTTAAAACGTGGAATGATGCCCACAAGGTAGAAATCACCAAAGTAACAATCTGGGGATAGGTTATCAAGTATGTGGATTGCAAATCAAGTGGGATCTCACCTACCCATGTGCTAGATCTAACCAAACAAGCCTCTCTTAGGGAAGTGCGATTTGGTTCAAGAGGGCTTTTTGCTTTGAAAAGTGTGTCAATTTCAACCCAATCACCACCAAACGATAGATCCAACTAGGGGTGGATGCTATAGAGGTGGGTTCTTAAGATCTTTTCAAAAGCAAGGCTAGATCTAAGTAGATCTAAGAAATACCAAAATTGGGGTTTTAATTAATTAGGGTTTGTGACCAATGAAGATAGAATGGATGAAAGAGGCACATACCTTGTAGATCTTACCTCAATTGCTTGTGGCCACCTTGAAAATTGATAGCATTCTCCTATGTGTATATTCAAGAGTGAGATCCAAGAGCTCCAACCAAAACCTCCTCTTCCAAGATAGCCAAATCGTCCTCTTCCTACAAGACAAGATCAAAGAAACAAGTCAAGTAAGATGATTATGAAAATGATAGAAAGATGTAATAGAAAGCATCAACTATGTCACAAAAATACAATAATGATACTCCCTGTCACAAGATCAACCCAAGAGAGAATATGTGGATCCCTCCAACAATAACCCTCAAGAAATCGCCCTCCTCTCCACCAATTCGACTTTCCTGGAAAAAGATTAGTAGAAGCACCAAAATCCACAATGATACATAGAAGAGATACTGTATATTCAATATGCAAGAGAATCCACAATACAAGAGAGATGTGCTCCACAAAGAAATCTTCTATTCCAATATTCCAGAGCTCCAAATGTGAGCTATACAATGGGGGGTCTCCTCCTTATATAGGATAATAAAGACCAAAACCCTATACCACTCTACAATACTACATCCAATGAGTGGTTGAGATTAAAAGATCTCATCATACAATCAATGGCTAAGATGAACCATAACAATATATCACATGGATCACCCAATATAATGATGACGTCATAGTATAAAATAATCATGGAGGGTCACGTCATCCACTAGAGGGGGTAAAAGTACCAAAAATCCACCTCATGATGACTAGGACATGACATAATAAGCACATGGTGGGGCTAGAAGGCATCAATCCTTACTAGCTCATCCCCAAGGCACAATAAAATAATAAAGTATGTCCAAGATAATATAAATGATCAAATCTGTCCTCAAAATCTGTGACAGACAAGCAGTAAAAGACCTCCTGTGATCGCTGTGGGCCTACCCACATGGTGAAAACTGGCTGGAAGATAGTGGGATCACCCCGGAAGACCTCTGTGAAAACCAAATGCCAAAACCTTGCCTCAATTGCCCAAATCGAATTCCTCAGTGACCACTTTATCCCATTTTTTAACTGCCTCGGTAACTGTGAAAGTGCCAAAACTGCCTCCTAGGGCATCTGCGCTGTCCATCTGAGCCCACCAGGCTCTCCAGAAGGGGGGGTAAATGGTAAAAACAAGTGGCTGGACCACCCCCTCCATCATCAGCGCCCTAGGTGAACTGGCCTCTCATGGCCCCTGCTGCTCAGGCTGGGAAATCAGACCCAAATCTGGTCAACAAGTGTAAAACTGCATCAATCACTGTCAGAAGTGCCCGAAACTAAAAGATAAGTGTCTCACTAGATCCAGAAGACCCAAATCCACTAGGAATGTGTACTCATACACCATGGGTTTCCCTAATGGGCCAGATGTAGGGTCCACCATATATGGACAATGCATAATCTGCTGATCTGAAGTAATAAATAAAACTGCTGAACTGTATCAATCATTATGTGCATCATATGTCCATCATATGATCTCATCATCAAGTATGTGGGACCATGAATCATCATCAATACCATATATATATGGCCCACATCATCACGGATCCCAAGAATATACAACCAAGGATAAATCACATCAGTAGACTAAGACATGCTTCTCTAATCATTCTCACAGCCAAGCTCAAAGTATAACATCCATTCAGTGGCATTAATCAAGTTAGCATATTCCTTTGTTATATAAAATTACTTGCACACTAGTTCAAATGACAAACTCACCCATTGGACATGGTCAAACTGCTAGTGAAGGATGAAGGCTAGGAACAAGGTTGGGCCAAGGGTTTGACTTGTCTAACTTAACTCAAAAATACTTTGGACTGGGAGAAAGGGGAAAGCCACAAACTCTGTGCTGGACAAAATAATACGGGGGATGGCTGTGCCTCACAAATGGATAAGTTGTTCAGAGAGTGCTTATTCAACTTAGGCATCATGTCTACATCAAGTTGATCCAGGTTCATTAGGATCATTCAATTTCATTTCATGGCCTTTTTGGCCTACATAACCCTTCGGATCTCAGGTGCGCTGATAAGCACAACTAGTTGCAGCTTGCATCCAGGGCATGTTTTTCAAATACATATAAGGTCAGCAATTGTTTAGATATAGCTTTTAAGAACCATTGCTTGTTTGGACCTTTCTTATACTCTTCAAGGAGTATTTTTAGCTGTTCATCGCTCTTGCCCTTTTTAGTTTCCATGGGCAAATTTATAAGTTTCCATAGGTAGAACATGAGCTTTCAGTTTTAGCCAACAACATCTCAAGTGACTAAGGGGAGTTCGAGCCAATGCCAAACATCGGGACAACCGACCAGAATGATTTAGGCCTACAATCCAACTCACCAAAGGCAAGTTTTGTCACCAACTCAGAGCCGAGACACTGAATATACAGGGATGCGGTCCAAACACAGAGGTAGAAAAATGGGGAAGTCCTCAGTATCAGAAAGTCAAATGAGATAGGTCAAGGGATAAAGTCAAATAGGAAAGTCATGTATGGATGGAGTTAAGTGAATATGGAGCCTACACTAGCAGATAACTGGTGTCAGGAAAGACCATATCTATGTAAGGTGAGAACCAGTGGGTTTTGTTAAATGACCTAAATGTGCAAGCAATTGTCCATTTTATAGTTCATTTTAAACAGTTTGCCACATCAGGAATAATATACCAAGCAGATGCTGTGAACATGACTAAATCAACAAGATAATAATCCACAGTCAGTGACAACATATCCATAGATCATACAACATCATCATAATAATAATCATCATGTACCATCTGAAACACTACTGCAATACATCTCTAAGCACTGAACTGAAACTGTATGGGATAAAAGGTCACATCGGTCATCAAATCTGAACTCTCAAGGCTCAGCCTTGACACAAGGTTAAACATAAATCTGAATAATATACTGCTCTGATCATGAGTGATCACAAAATATACAATCATCATAGCCATGCTCTGAATAATGGAAGCTCTGGCATGTGCAGATATCCGCTGAACAAGAATAGTAACCCTGCTACTATAATGTGATAACATCTGGCTCCAGCTGGGACAAGTGCTCTAAGGGAGAGAGCGCTTGAGAACCTCAAAATCTCTGGTCTCGATCTGCTCTGCATCAATCTTCAATCCAGCACTGCATCATCCTTGCTTTCAGCTTTTATTTTGCACCTGTTCCTGCTCTCACAAACACTAGAATACCTCATGGAGCATGTATGGGACAAATATAAAATAAAACTGAAAATGAAATCTATTCTAAAACAGAAACTGAAATGCGTAAAATAAATTTTAAATGGCATATATCATTTATTCATCATTGACATTTTTTTATTACTGTGTAGGAGAAAAGAGAACTCTTTCAAGCAAGCAATCTCACTTGCACAGGCAGCCAAACATATAACAGGAAATTAAAATTCTTAATTGCATGCAGGAGAAGAGACAAGCTTAGGAAGGAGCGAGGCTCAACTCAATAAAGAAGAAAAACAAGCAGATACTCCAAGCAGAAAAGAAAAAGGGACAATACTCATCACACGGGAAAAAGAAAAAGCACACAAATCCTATTGCTCCAGTGAGCTTATTCAGAAACTACCTACTCTAAACAGGCAAGGCAAGGCATAGCAGGGAAGGTCAGGGATGATAATCCCTTAGCTCCCTCTGGTTGATAGGGAGTAAGATACGTTGGCCAGTCCCAGTGGTGAGAAAACACATCTCACCCATGCAGCGCTCAACAGTGAGCGGTCCAACCCAAAAGTCACCTGATCCCTTGGATCGTATATAAAATAAATCATTAGGCATCACGACCCTATCACCAATTTCGAACCTTCGGTGATTTACAGATTGAGGGATGGCTTCTATAACATGTTCAGGAATAGGTTGGATATCGGAATTGCACCGAGGTTGAGGTGTAACTATGCTTGAATTCCTATTAGGAGGACTTGCATCAAATCTGGGAGATCCACTGTCTAAAGGTACAGCTACCCTACCAACCAAGACTTCTCGTACTATTCTCCTAGGAGGACTTTCCACTTGTGGGTGAATGATATATTTTGGAGTTTTCCCCACTGTCCAAAAGTCTCTATCAACATCCTCATCTCTTTCAGCATGGGCTATGGGTGATAGGTTTTGATTTTCAATACTTCTACTACTACCTTCTCCATATGGGATAGGAATGGACATATTTTCTAAAGATGCCAGATGGTCATTAGGGAAAGACATATGACTAGGAACCGTGCTGGGCATACTTTGAGTTCTTATACCCAAAGATGTTGGTGAAGAAACAAGAGTATGGAATGAGACTGTGGAATCCATATTCTCTTCACCAACGAGTAATTCACTAGGTAAAAGGAAACTGGGGTAAGGAGGAGTCCAACTTGGCTCAGCGGGTTCTTCCTGGAAAATGGCTAGATTATTCAAAGAAAAATCTTCCCCAGGGACATCATGGATCAAGGCATGTTCTTGCCAACTCATAGAGTTGTCATTTACTTGCCTCAAAACCCCATCCTCCAAGGACAAATGGGACAAATGATCAGGGACATCGGAGAAGTGATAACTAACTGGTTCTTCATCATTCCCCTCAGATGAGGAAAGGTGTGTTCCTTCATTGTCATTTGCCCAAGGAGTGATGTGAGGTAAGCCTTGTCTTCCTCTTTCTGTGTTAAGGTCAACTAGGAAAAACCACTCATGCACCGTCCTAGGTATATACTCACCCCTTTTAATTCGATCAAAGTTAACTTCAGAAGTGTTTAGTTGAGAAGTGGGCTCGGGTTGTTCAATGTGTGGCCCTATGCTACTAGGCTGGTTCAAAGTCCTAAGTGACTCAAGGTTTGCTTCCCTAACAGCAATAGCTCTTTCCCTTTCTGGACTAGGATCATCATCATGGCCACCCGTGACCATGAAGATACCTTCGGGTAATAACTCACCCTCACAAAAAGTGTTCCTTACACCATCCTCATAATTCTCAAGATGCCCATCATAAAATGGCTCCCGGTACACCCTAACCAAAGACCCATCAGAGTTGGGGATAGTAGCATATGATAAATCCATCTGAAGATGTCCCCCTAGCCCAGCGGACCACTTCCTACAAAGGAGCATACCATAGGCTGGAGGGAGATCTATAACTACTATATCCATTAGCATGGATATGTCGGGGCATGAAAACAGGTCAGCTCTTAAGTTTTTAATCAAACCAAAGACTTTAACTGGTTTAGAGTCAATCCCACAAACGTTCCCATAAGGCCTAGTTATTTTTAATCCCATGGCTTCCATGACTTGCAAAGGCATCACATTCATGGAGGCACCAGAATCCAACATACAATTATGAAGAAGGGTATCACCAATGCGAAGTGTAAGATAAAATGGTTGGTGACCACCATTCTTTCTCTCATATAGGGCAATTTGGATGTTAATGGGAGGGTCATCCTCTTCATCAACCATAGCACTGGGTGCTGGGTTTTGAGAAGATGAACCTTCACCACTACTTGTGGCAGTCTCAGGGATACTCTCGAAAAACTCTACCACTTGCTCCTTTATTGATGGGATTTTCATTAACTCAGTGAGTGGAATGTTATGCATAACTTTGTCCAACTCTCTTTCGATGTTGATATCAAAGTCATACTCAGGCAAAGGGAATGGCTCACTCACTAGACTAGGCATCTCATTGCTTCTCTTTTCACTAAAAGGTATAGGCTTTTGGCCATCCTTTCTTCGTTGATAGGTTTTATGGGGAACTTGACTACTACTACTAACTTGCTCAGTAGCATAGATGGAATGACCAGGGTTGGTTTCTTCTATGGTGTCTTCTTCATGATCAATCAAAATCCTTCTGAAGTCCTTATCAAGTTTTAAATTATCAACCCAATTAATGTTCTTTGGAGAATTTGGAATATCATCACCATGGATGGCATACTCAGGATCTTCCAACTTTTGCTCTTCAGACCAGTTTATGATAGGAGGTTCAGGCGAAGCTTGGCTCACAGGGTTTCTTCTATCACCTTCATTAGGCCTCCTTTGTTTATTCCAATAAGGTTTAGGGCCATAGGGCTGCCTATATCTATCCCCCTCTTTGCTCTTAGCTAGATCCCTAGTTAGGAGAGTTAAATTTTTCATCATTTCATGGATGCTCTCCATCATTTCATTGGGATGTTTTCTAGGTTCCTTACTCTTCTTAAACTTAGGCTCAGATCTGGAGGAAGAAGGTCCACTGATTAGGTCAAAGAAATTTTGTTTTCCCATGGAAGCAGCGTTTGCCTCAGCTTTCTTAGCATTGTCTTGTGCTATCTTCAAACTACTAGGGTCCTTGTCTTTTAGATGGTAACCTAGGTAACCTTCATATGCGTTGAGGTAATGAATCAAGATAGCTTGATCGAGGGGCCTTGTGTTACTTGGGATGTTGGAGACAGTCTTATCAAAGCGTTGGTTAAACTCATGGACAGACTCATTCTCCTTCTTTTTGATGTCAAAAAGTTGGTGTAAAAGGAAGCGCCCATCTAACTTGACTGACCACTCTTGCTTGAGTTTATCAGTGAATACATCATATCCATTGATTGATGATGCAGGCAAGCAGTCAAACCATCTATGAGCATCACCCTCCAAGGATGCAAAGAGACCCCTTATAAACACATCTTCTTCCTCAGCCCCATAAGCTTCCATATGAGCCCAGACATTGTCTATGTGGTCTTCAATGGAGGTGGCACAGTTCCCATTGAACTTTGGGATCTTTTCAAAGTACTTGTCTGGCATGCTATGGGGAGCACCCAAGATCTGAGAGAAATCTAAGGGAGAGGCCCTCGCCTTGTTTCCAAAAGCACGAGCAACAGGAGGATTGTTTTGGTTGTTGTTCCCGGAGTTAGATTGACTTTGTCCAGCCATTTGGTTGACTGGGACTGAAACAGAGTTATGATTAGGAGATGAAGGAGGTACCGAATTGAACAAAGGGGATCCCAAGACACGGTTTGGAGAATCTGAGTTAACAAGTTTCCAAAAGAAGTTAGATGATTAGGCTTTAGGATCTCTTTTGTGATAGGTGAGCGGGGTTCCTTCCAATTGATTTGGATTTGATTTACTTCGAGTGTTGTAAGGATGACTATGAGCTCGCTCCTCAGCGGAGTCACGATTAGGAGTCACCAGGTAGATTTTTAAGCTCTACTACCAAGATGTATGTCGTTTGAAACACAGGGAGAGAAAGAGATACAAAGGTATGATGAACCAAGGTAGGCCTCTACCTCCCCGGCAACGGCGCCAAAAATGTTATCACACAACTTGTAGTTGCCCCTAAAGGTATCCCATCCGGGACGGTAGAGGAGATAGGCAACTCAAGAGGTGACCCAAGAAATGCCACGGTTCCCAATGCAAGGTGGGAGTCACGTCAACCGAGGCACTCTTCGCTTTAGGTCAAGGTGAAACAAGACCTAGGGGGAGACCCTATACCCAATCAAAGGTGATTGGACCCAAACAAAGGTTCCTAGGGATGAGTAAATGGTAAGTTACGGAAACCAATGCAAGGTAAGTGGACCTAGAAATTAAAGTATGGTTAAAGGTGGTTTGGGAGATTGTTACTGTTTCAACCAATGTATGACTTAGGCCACTTGATGAGCTACAGAGACAAGATCTAGTACCATGATTTACACAAGTGGGACATACTTCCTTGGGATATGTGAGATGGCTTAAAGTGGACCCACAAGGTGAAGTTGGGGGATGCAATTGGTACTAGTGGATATCTGATGAGTAGATCTATGGATCTAAGTTGTTTTTAGGAATACCCATGTCCCGGATCTAGGGTTTGACACAATTCCCAAGGAGTGCGACTTGCTTTGAGGAGGACTAATGCCTTGTTGGATGGGCTAATGGGGTCAAAAGGTATGTCAAAGTGTAGATCGGGACACCTAGGAGCCAAATCAAGTGGGCTAATTGAGATTGAATGGTTGGATCTTGCTAGATCTAGGTTTTCATGAAATGACCCTAAGTGGACCACAATCCCTTGAAACAAGGAATGCTACCCCCAAGGCAGATCGTCACAAAATGATACTCTAGGCCTAGGTTTCAAGGTATGGTCGTTCCAAATCCACAAAAATCTCAAACACCCACTTCCTCAAAGTGGGCAAACTCACTTACCCAAGGGAGTGCGACTTTCCTCAAGGAAGGTTAAAAGGTGGGTTAAGTGGACCAAATCAAGTCCAATGGTCACCAAACTATGGATCCAAGTAGCTTATGCACCGATCTATGTGGATCTAGAAAATCATGTCAATCCAAGGGTTAGATCTTACTAGATCTGAGTTTTAAGGTGCCAAGAAATTCAAAAGGGGGTTTAAATCCCTTAAAACGTGGAATGATGCCCACAAGGTAGAAATCACCAAAGTAACAATCTGGGGATAGGTTATCAAGTGTGTGGATTGCAAATCAAGTGGGATCTCACCTACCCATGTGCTAGATCTAACCAAACAAGCCTCTCTTAGGGAAGTGCGATTTGGTTCAAGAGGGCTTTTTTCCTTGAAAAGTGTGTCAATTTTAACCCAATCACCACCAAACGATAGATCCAACTAGGGGTGGATGCTATAGAGGTGGGTTCTTAAGATCTTTTCAAAAGCAAGGCTAGATCTAAGTAGATCTAAGAAATACCAAAATTGGGGTTTTAATTAATTAGGGTTTGTGACCAATGAAGATAGAATGGATGAAAGAGGCACATACCTTGTAGATCTTACCTCAATTGCTTGTGGCCACCTTGAAAATTGATAGCATTCTCCTATGTGTATATTCAAGAGTGAGATCCAAGAGCTCCAACCAAAACCTCCTCTTCCAAGATAGCCAAATCGTCCTCTTCCTACAAGACAAGATCAAAGAAACAAGTCAAGTAAGATGATTATGAAAATGATAGAAAGATGTAATAGAAAGCATCAACTATGTCACAAAAATACAATAATGATACTCCCTGTCACAAGATCAACCCAAGAGAGAATATGTGGATCCCTCCAACAATAACCCTCAAGAAATTGCCCTCCTCTCCACCAATTCGACTTTCCTGGAAAAAGATTAGTAGAAGCACCAAAATCCACAATGATACATAGAAGAGATACTGTATATTCAATATGCAAGAGAATCCACAATACAAGAGAGATGTGCTCCACAAAGAAATCTTCTATTCCAATATTCCAGAGCTCCAAAGGTGAGCTATACAATGGGGGGTCTCCTCCTTATATAGGATAATAAAGACCAAAACCCTATACCACTCTACAATACTACATCCAATGAGTGGTTGAGATTAAAAGATCTCATCATACAATCAATGGCTAAGATGAACCATAACAATATATCACATGGATCACCCAATATAATGATGACGTCATAGTATAAAATAATCATGGAGGGTCACGTCATCCACTAGAGGGGGTAAAAGTACCAAAAATCCACCTCATGATGACTAGGACATGACATAATAAGCACATGGTGGGGCTAGGAGGCATCAATCCGTACTAGCTCATCCCCAAGGCACAATAAAATAATAAAGTATGTCCAAGATAATATAAATGATCAAATCTGTCCTCAAAATCTGTGACAGACAAGCAGTAAAAGACCTCCTGTGATCGCTGTGGGCCTACCCACATGGTGAAAACTGGCTGGAAGATAGTGGGATCACCCCGGAAGACCTCTGTGAAAACCAAATGCCAAAACCTTGCCTCAATTGCCCAAATCGAATTCCTCAGTGACCACTTTATCCCATTTTTTAACTGCCTCGATAACTGTGAAAGTGCCAAAACTGCCTCCTAGGGCATCTGCGCTGTCCATCTGAGCCCACCAGGCTCTCCAGAAGGGGGGGTAAATGGTAAAAACAAGTGGTTGGACCACCCCCTCCATCATCAGCGCCCTAGGTGAACTGGCCTCTCATGGCCCCTGCTGCTCAGGCTGGGAAATCAGACCCAAATCTGGTCAACAAGTGTAAAACTGCATCAATCACTGTCAGAAGTGCCCGAAACTAAAAGATAAGTGTCTCACTAGATCCAGAAGACCCAAATCCACTAGGAATGTGTACTCATACACCATGGGTTTCCCTAATGGGCCAGATGTAGGGTCCACCATATATGGACAATGCATAATCTGCTGATCTGAAGTAATAAATAAAACTGCTGAACTGTATCAATCATTATCTGCATCATATGTCCATCATATGATCTCATCATCAAGTATGTGGGACCATGAATCATCATCAATAAGCATATATATATGGCCCACATCATCACGGATCCCAAGAATATACAACCAAGGATAAATCACATCAGTAGACTAAGACATGCTTCTCTAATCATTCTCACAGCCAAGCTCAAAGTATAACATCCATTCAGTGGCATTAATCAAGTTAGCATATTCCTTGGTTATATAAAATTACTTGCACACTAGTTCAAATGACAAACTCACCCATTGGACATGGTCAAACTGCTAGTGAAGGATGAAGGCTAGGAACAAGGTTGGGCCAAGGGTTTGACTTGTCTAACTTAACTCAAAAATACTTTGGACTGGGAGAAAGGGGAAAGCCACAAACTCTGTGCTGGACAAAATAATACGGGGGATGGCTGTGCCTCACAAATGGATAAGTTGTTCAGAGAGTGCTTATTCAACTTAGGCATCATGTCTACATCAAGTTGATCCAGGTTCATTAGGATCATTCAATTTCATTTCATGGCCTTTTTGGCCTACATAACCCTTCGGATCTCAGGTGCGCTGATAAGCACAACTAGTTGCAGCTTGCATCCAGGGCATGTTTTTCAAATACATATAAGGTCAGCAATTGTTTAGATATAGCTTTTAAGAACCATTGCTTGTTTGGACCTTTCTTATACTCTTCAAGGAGTATTTTTAGCTGTTCATCGCTCTTGCTCTTTTTAGTTTCCATGGGCAAATTTATAAGTTTCCATAGGTAGAACATGAGCTTTAAGTTTTAGCCAACAACATCTGAAGTGACTAAGGGGAGTTCGAGCCAATGCCAAACATCGGGACAACCGACCAGAATGATTTAGGCCTACAATCCAACTCACCAAAGGCAAGTTTTGTCACCAACTCAGAGCCGAGACACTGAATATACAGGGATGCGGTCCAAACACAGAGGTAGAAAAATGGGGAAGTCCTCAGTATCAGAAAGTCAAATGAGATAGGTCAAGGGATAAAGTCAAATAGGAAAGTCATGTATGGATGGAGTTAAGTGAATATGGAGCCTACACTAGCAGATAACTGGTGTCAGGAAAGACCATATCTATGTAAGGTGAGAACCAGTGGGTTTTGTTAAATGACCTAAATGTGCAAGCAATTGTCCATTTTATAGTTCATTTTAAACAGTTTGCCACATCAGGAATAATATACCAAGCAGATGCTGTGAACATGACTAAATCAACAAGATAATAATCCACAGTCAGTGACAACATATCCATAGATCATACAACATCATCATAAAAATAATCATCATGTACCATCTGAAACACTGCTGCAATACATCTCTAAGCATTGAACTGAAACTGTATGGGATAAAAGGTCACATCGGTCATCAAATCTGAACTCTCAAGGCTCAGCCTTGACACAAGGTTAAACATAAATCTGAATAATATACTGCTCTGATCATGAGTGATCACAAAATATACAATCATCATACCCATGCTCTGAATAATGGAAGCTCTGGCATGTGCAGATATCCGCTGAACAAGAATAGTAGCCCTGCTACTATAATGTGATAACAGAGCTATAATCGATGAGGTTTTCTCCCGCTTCCTCCAAAGCTAGAATGCCCGATTTTGAAAATTTTGGCCATGGGGGGTTGTTAGAGTCCAACTGATGTATATAAGCCTACTAGACACTGTTAGAATAGGTGTTGGTCGTGTCCTAGGTCCTTAGAACCCTCAAAAAAAAAAAAAAAAAAAAAAAAAAAAAAAAAAAATTGAAAATTTTTTACCTGGTCCTCCGATTTTGGGTTTTAATTATTTTTTAAATTTTAAATAAATTTCTCTATAGTTTAAATAGAGAAATTTCAATTTGTAATATGTCAGTCATCCAGGATCCGAATTCAGTGATTGAAGGCTCCAGAGTTAAACCAAATATCATTCATGATCCCCGGACCAGTTTATCCTAAGTTTCGGATGTCAATTAGGCCTCATAATTAATAATTTCTCAAAAAACCCAATTACAGAGAAACTATTAATTAAAGTAACAAAAATGATTATTTTGGAGATAATCCAAATCTCTCCAAAATAATCCAAAAGGAATAAAGTAAAAGGCTAATTGACATGGCACTGGACATTAATGAAGATTCCAAATCATCTCAGTCATCATTCAGTTGAGTATACACTCAGCACAAGCTTATCTTCACCAAGCAATTCACCCTCCTTCACCAAGAAATTCGATTTGATGTGTTGGCACATGACTATTGGATTGGTGGTTGCATTTATGGATATGGTAGGTGCCATCCTTGATTTGTGTAATCACAAGACATTGGCTCCTGTTATCACATTTATAGTAGCCGGGCTACCATACATTATTTTTCTGATTCCAGTACACTATTCAACCAGTTCCCTTACATTTGAGATGCTGAGATGAGCATCTATATTGGATCACTATCAGATTGTGGACAGCAGTTGTATTCCCCATGCCATGACTGAGTCTCGGGACACTCAGAGAGATGACCGATATAGCCATTATACCATTGGTACAGAGCAGTCAGTAGTGCCCAGAGTTACAGCAGCAGTTTCAGAGGACAGATGATAGTACAGGTTGATGAGCATTCAGGTATATGACTCAGCAGGTATATCATTGTGTTATGGTTATATTGCTTTTATACTTATTCTTATAGCATGTCTTAGCACTTAGTGTCATGATCTGGCGATCATATAGATATATGGACCTGGTTTATTTTATTATATATATTGTATTGTCCCTACTCAGACTTAGAAGTTCAATATTCATACTCATTGGTTTTACCCTCCTTAAGGAGAATAGAGGTGATCATTCCACCATACCTTGGCTTGCCAGTGTCGGCTCCATTATTCATTGTCTTCATCCATCCATTGCCTACCTTTTAGTTTATCACCCTGACTTACTACTTGACTAGTGACATGGAGGATCTTTTCCCCACTGTAGCCTCTATATTGGATGAGCTTCCATGTTTATTGTGTCTCGGCTCTGAGTTGGTGACAAAACTTACCTATGGTAAGTTGGAGTTCCTTGGAATTCCCCCTAGTCACTAAAGTTGTGTTGGCTAAACCTGAAACTTTTAGTGCTGCCATGAATACAAAATCTGGAAAAATGAAATGCTATATCTTGTATGAAAAGCCCATTCATGCAATGTGTTTATAAACACACATGAATGAAAGGCATGCCAAATGAAAATGGCCATGAAAATAAAATGTTATATCTTTTGGAAAAATAAATACCTAGGTAAACAAGTTGTCCATGACACACCTAGAAGTGCTCAGGTAAACAAGTGCCTTAAAAACACACCTGCAGCAGGAAGCCTAAAATAAATGTAAATCTATGCAATGTGTTTATAAACACACATAGATCAAGGCTATGGAAACTTCAGGCCCCAAAAGCAATGGAACTTAAATGCTATATCTAAACAGTTGCTAGCCTTATTTGTATTATGGATTGTGCGCATCTGTGAAGGTGAATAAACCCTCTTTGAACAACTCATCCATTTGTGAGACACCGCCATTCCCTATGTTATTGCTCATTCAGTATATACTATGGTGTGTATTCCCTTTCCCTTTGCCAAAGTGTCACAAAGTTAAGTCAGTCAAGTCATCCCTTAGCCTAGCCAGTTATTTTAGCCTTCACCCTTCACTAGCAAATTGATCACAGCTATGAAGTGAGTATGATCTTGAAAGTCTAGTCTGAGTAATAATAATAATTAATGACATTATATATTTGGATTTAAATCGCCAATAATGATTACTTTGTGCTATAATTGTTATTTGAATAAGTTGTAGAGCATGCATTAACCTTGGACACTTTGTAGCAGCTTATGATGATGGTCTGAGTTATATTGGGTCATGTTGACTTGGTTAGGCCTAGTCTGACCATGGTCAACCAGAGGACATGAGATGGTTGGACCTTATGATGACATGGATAGATGATATATGGTCTATGTATACATACATGATGATTCTATGCAGCAGCTACAGGGTTATGATGATGATTCTTGGTTTACAGCAGTGTTTGGTCATTTACAGATTATTATTATTGGCCCTGTTCTGGTATATTGGATATATATTTTGATTATGCAGAGACTCATATGGTGTATGAGTACACATCTTGGATGGATTTGTACCTTTTGAGTCCAATGAGACAGTTTGTTTTCATTTCCGGGCACTCACAGTGATGATTGAGCCTCAGTAGGCTATCCCAGTGCAGTTTTGGTCTGTCGGAGGCCCTGTCAGAGCAGATGTGATTTTTATCCGGTTGACCTAGGGCGCTGATGATGGAGGGGGTGGTCCAGCCACTTGTTTTTACCATATTACCCCCCTCCCGGACACACTGGTGCCCTCACCTTGACAGCGCAGGCACTCCAGGAGGCAGTATGGAGCAGTTTCACGCTTCCCGAGGCATTTCAGGATTGGTAGAAATGGCTATTGAGGAAATCGATTTGGCCTACTGAGGCAATGTTATGGCATGGGATGATCAGTGATGATAGATCGGGGTCTTCCACACCTCCTCCAGCAGTTTCAGCTTCATCGGGGCCCGCATCCATCACTTATGGCACTTTCTGAGGATTTCTGAGGTCTTTTTGAGGCCTACGATTTGACCATGGAGGCACTATTTGGTATATTGATGATTATTTATTGATTATTGTGCTATGGGGATTCACCAAGGAGGGATAAAATTACCCCTTGGACCCACCATAAGCCTCTTATTATATTTTGTCATCATGATTTGGTGGGATTCCCCTCTTCTAGGGCGATTTTGTCCACTCACATAATATTTTATTAGTGATCCATGTATTTTATTGTTGAGCTCATCTCAACCATTGATTAGACATTTGTATCTTTTAATCTTAGCCACTCATTCAAAAAGTGGTTAGGGTTTTGGTGCCTCTCCTTCCTATTTAAAGGAGAGAGTCTCTCATTGTAAAGGGGACTTTTGGCTCTGGATTATTGGAATAGAAAATTATTATTGCATCTATCTCCAGTGTTGTGGTGAATGTTTTTGGTGTTCGTTCGTTGGTTCTTCCTTTGCACTGAGTTATTGGAGATCTTGTTTGCCATATATTTTGTACCACGTTTTTGCATCTACAGGTGGAGGTCGATTTGCTTTGAGGAGGAAGTATTGGTAGGGGAAGACTCTCCATACTTCTTCTTTGGATCTCTTCGTTGGTAACAGGGAGTATTACTGTCCCAGGACCTTCTATTTCATGTTACTATTGCATTTCTCTTGTATTTCCTCCATGCTTGATCTTACTGATTGAATCGCTATTCCTTGGTTTGACAGGTAGAGGAGGTCGCACTTGTGGGCTAGGGCATCACTTCGGCAAGCAAAATCAACAATTTCTCATTTGATCTCTGCGGGAATCTTCCTCAACATCAAGACATCTCATTCACATCACTCAGGTATGATCTCAAGGTAATTTCTATCTCCATGATCTATCCAATTGTCTAAAACAATTAAAACCCTAAATAATCAAAACCCCCATTTTTACATTTTCTCAGATCTACTTGGATCTAGTGGGTTGTTGGGCATAATATTGAAAACCCACCTCTATAGCATCCACGGCATCCCGGATCTATAGTTTGGTGAGGATTGGCTTCCGTTTAAACCCCTCCCTAAGCCAACTTAGCTCTCCCAAGCAAGGGCGCACTCCTTGGTGGTAGTGAGTTGACCTAGATCTAGGTGGTGGGCAGTTGAGATCCCACTTGATTCTTAATCTACACATCACTTCTTCCTCGAAGTGTCCTCGATCTGAAGAACGCCAAGCCTCTCTCTGAAGTACTCGAACTTCACCCTGGCTAGTGGCTTCGTCAGCACATCTGCAATCTGCTCGTCCGTCGCAACATACAGGAGCTTCACAGCTCCTCTCTGCACCATATCCTTGATATAGTGATATTTGATCTCTATGTGTTTCGACCTGTCATGAAACACTGGATTCTCGGATAGCTTCACACAACTCTGGTTATCACAGAAGATACCAGTAGCATCCAACGGGAGATCAAATAACTCAGACAGTAGCTTCCGTAGCCATACTGCCTCACAACTAGCTGAACAGGCTGCAACATACTCTGCCTCAGCTGTACTCAGTGCTACGCAGGACTGCTTCCTGCTAAACCAAGAGATCACACCTGATCCCATATTGAAGCAGCACCCAGATGTGCTCTTCCTATCTGCAGCACTGCCAGCCCAATCTGAATCAACATAACCCTGGAGGTTAAACTTTTGATTCGCCTCATACTTGAGCCCATAATCCACTGTACCCTTCAGGTACCTCAAAACATGCTTTACAGCAACCAGGTGAACACTCCTCGGATCTATCAGGAACTGACTCAATGTGTTCACAGCAAAGCAAATGTCTGGTCTCGTGTTCGTCAGGTACATCAAGGACCCAATCATCTGACGATACATAGGGACATCAACCGGCTCAGATGAAGCATCACAAAGAAGCTTCAGATTCGTTGTCATAGGTGTGGCCATGGCCTTGCAATCCATCATCCCGAACCTCTTCAGGATCTCTTACTGCATACTTCCCTTATCCAAGGAAGCTTCCATCTGCACTCTGCCACACCTCTATGCCAAAAACAAATAGTGCATCATCCCCAAGTTCTTCATCTCGAACTCGGCAGCAAGCTTCCGCTGCGTGTCGGCAATCAATCTATCCTCACCTGATACAAACAAGTCATCCACATAGTAGTATCACTGGATTGCCTTCCTCAACCTTGTAGTAAAGGTTGGAACCCGCTTTACTCTTGGTAAAGACCAAACTGGATAGAAAGCTCCCTATCCTACCATACCAAGTTCTGCACATATATGATTTCCTGTCATGTGTCTCAGAACCAAGTGGTTGCTCCACATACACTTCTTCTTCAACTACACCATTCAAGAAAGTTGTCTTGAAATCCATCTGGTGTATCTTCTATTTCATCACTTTTATATTTCTCTATGCTGCCGTCTGCAGCATGCTTGATCTTGATAGATCCATATGGAAGTCATAACAAACTTCCCTTCAGGTCTTGGGACTACATCCCAAACATCATTCTTCATGATCGACGGATCATGGCATTCTTCCCATATCCTGGGAACTTCAATATCTTCAATAGATAATTTTGTTGCTGAACAAATGTTGTAGTTCTTCTTTTGTAGGAGATGGCATATGATCTTTCCTACACAACAAGTTAAATTGCATGATTAGAAAACATCTCATAGTTTTCAGAACAAATTCTTACACATAAAGAAATATGTCATACAGTCATGCAATTAACTTAGCCAATGCTTCAATACAACATTTATCCATATCCCGTAACTTTCTAGATGCCTTCCAATCTTTACCAGAACATTGTTAAGAGTGTGCACAACTCCCAACATGTCAGCAAAGAGGTTTCATTCTAGATAAGTAGCAATGGAATGTTGTACAGTGCCATAGGCTACTTACCCATGCATATTAGTAGTATACTGTTCATCAATGCAACTATTCTAATATGCATAATACACAACCTAATTCTAGGAACATCAGTATATACATTATTGAATAGTATTATTTAAACACTAAAATATGCAAGTACTGACAATTCAAATACTTATCATTGTTTGTTTGTTGGGTTGACTCCCTCTCAGTCTTTGCTTCTTTTCTGCAACTCCATTCTTATGTGGATTGTGAGAAGTGGTCAACTCCCTCTGAATATCTGCATCCTTGTAGAAACTACTGCAGTGTGCTCCCTCTTGATCTTTGCTTCCTGGATTACCTGTCCTTGAACTTATATACATTCTCGATCCCTATGCATGCTTGTTAGTATCATCATTGTGTTATCCTCTAGGTCTCATACATAATTCATTAGTATAATCTTAATATTATCAAGACACAATAATCTCAAGCATGTCTAGTCAGGATCAATTCAAACACAAATAATAAACATTAGTATTCAAGGTTTCAAGGAAGTCTTCTTTTATTCATACATATTCTTATTTAATCATAGGACTCTTCTGGTTAGTTAAATCATCAATCAAGAGAAGAGATATAATATGCATAAAACCCGTGATTATTCAAAACTATACCTTCATGATTCTTCTGGTTAGTCATATCATCAATTATGGTACGAAACATAATATGCATACCACCATGATTATTCAAACCTATGACTTCATGAATAATCATTATCAACAACACAATAGTATAAGATCCTAACACAAAGTAGGATTCTAGCTTGATATAGGAAAAACATACCTGGATTAGCATGCTAGCTAGTTATGTCTAACATACCCGCATAATGTCTTCTGGTTCTCTTCAGTGACTTGTGGTAGTAACCTGCATGTCTCATAAGTTAACCATTGTAGAAACAAGTTATACATACCTCGAAAGTAGATCTTCTATGTGATCCATGACAATGGATGAATCCTTGTCTTCATGTCACCATGATCATACGTTCTTGAAGTAGAACATGACTTATCTTTCTTGGTGTACCTTTTATGTTAGCAGACAACATAAACCTCATACAACACCATAATGCATTAGTACAATCATAAGTGTCAACACCCTAACCAATGAATATCTTCTATCATGCATTCATAATTTTGTTAAGGTGATACGACAAATCTAAAATCAAGATTGTACTAATTGTAATAACATGAAGACAAACATACCATAAACTTAATTATGAACAAATATCGAAACATACCTCGATGAGTCATACCTGTCGAGATCGCTTGAAATATTCTTATGTAAGGCCTTAGCCTCATCTCCCTCTGACACAGGAACTTCTTCACTTATGCAGATGATCAATCCATCTTGTTCTAGGATTAACCCAATCCACTTGATTTGCAAGAACTGGACCTGGAGCTGGATATGGGTTTGTCAGAGAAACCCCAAAAATTCAAACTTTGAATTTCAAACTTCCGAAAGGATAGAAATATGCGCTTTGATGAGCTGATCAAGCTGGTATATTCAGAATTTGAAAACTGCAAAGTTTCACTCCTCAATTTTGCCTTTGAAACTTCCAGATTCACTAGACGTGACCCTGAACTGGGTTTTGATGAAGCCCACTCTTCTGCCCAATCAAAAGGT
The DNA here is from genome assembly GCA_027924585.1 of Larix kaempferi. Taxonomy (NCBI): domain Eukaryota; kingdom Viridiplantae; phylum Streptophyta; class Pinopsida; order Pinales; family Pinaceae; genus Larix; species Larix kaempferi. The sequence continues at coordinate 751,275 of BSBM01000077.1, forward strand.
TTGATCCAAAGCTCTAAGCTTCTATTTTTCTGAGGAGCTTCCAGCCGTGGTCACAGATTTCAAAAATTCCCATTTTTACAGAAGCCCTAACTTTCCACTTTTCTGATCAAAGTCCCGAACTAGGGTCTGATCAAGCCCGACCTTCTGCCCAACCAAAAATTCTGATCTTGGTCTCTAAATTTCGATTTTGATGAGTAGAATCTAGCCGTGGTCTCTGATTACAAAAGTTCCAACTTTCTCCGAAGCCCTAAATTCCGGAAGCCATGAATGAAGGTACTCAAAAATAATTATGTTTTGACAGAAATATGTACCTGATTGTTTCTGGTGTACCTCCGAACTTTTCGATCCACAGGGTCTAAAAAAGTTTCCTGAGATAGCCCGACCTGTTATCTTTCCATCCTAACAGGTCTGACCTCAATTGGATTCTCTGAGAGAGAGTTATGCCAAGTGTCGCAACGTGACCTGTTTATGGGATAATATAGGAGAGCGAACTTGTACGGAGTGCCACGTGTCACTGTTTCAACTTCGGCCTCTGAAAATTTTTCTTGAGATAACCCGACATGTTATCTTTCCATCCTGACAGGTTTAACCTCAATTGCATTCTCTGAGAAAGAGTTATGCCAAGTGTCGTAACGTGACATGTTTATGAGATAATATAGGAGAGTGAACTTGTACGGCGTGTCACATGTCACTGGTTCAACTTCGGCCTCTGAAAAATTTTCCTGAGATAGTGCAGTCTGTGTAATACCTGTCACTTTTTACGAAATTTCATTTGGAGCTTCCTAGCCCAAGTTATGACCTTTGTTCCAAGGTCACCTGATTTTGACTCAGATCTGGAAGAGGCAGAAACCCTATATTGTACAGATCATAAATCACAAAGTACAACGAATTAGAGGTTGTCCTTTGGACACAAGGTACATGAGGATTTAATCTTCGACCTGTAAAGGTTTCAGATCCGAAAACTTCGCCAAAACGGATTTATAGCGAAAGTGCTACGATGACTGGTTTTTGTTATATCAAGCCCTAGCATCGTAAGTGCAACAAGTGTCATACATGCCATATCATGCCTTCTTTCAGGCTAGCTCTGATACCATGTTAAATTTTCAGAATTTACTTCAATCTGATCTAGGATCTTAACTGAGAGAACAACATGTACAGCATATCTACAGCATATCAATCATGGAGACAATAATGCAAGCACACAAGAGACACAAAGATTTACTTGGGGAAAACCATAAAGGTGAAAAACCCCAATAACTTCCTCAGAGATAGATAGAGCAATGATACAACCCAACATAAGAGATAGACATATCCTAGCAACAGATCCTCCTCCTCCATAAGTGTGCCACTCCTCCTTGAGTGCATGAGTGAGAAGTGAGTGATCAAATAGAGTGCCTCCCGCACTCTATTTATACTTGACTTGACTTGCCTTTTACATAAATCATGTAGGCTCGAACTTAACCACATAACATAATGCTGACTGGGCCGACCCCCAATAGGGTGGTCTAATAACCCTTCGACCCACATGGCCGACCCCCAATAGGGTGGTCTAATAACCCTTTGACCCACATGACTTATACAGGGCCAACCCCAACAAGGTGGTCTAATAACCCATCAAGTATAAGTTACGACATTTACAATATAAATGACGACACTTCCTTATAGAGGAATAATACCATCTCTATAGGAGTACATACAACATACATATATGAAATACATTTCGAAGTTACATATACATCAACACGATTTGGTTCAAGAGGGCTATATTGCCTTGAAAAGTGTGTCAATGTTAACCCAATCACCACCAAACTATAGATCCAACTAGGGGTAGATGCTATAGAGGTGGGTTCTTAAGATCTTATCAAAAGCAAGGCTAGATCTGAGTAGACATAAGAAAAACCAAAATTGGGGTTTTGATTAATTGGGGTTTGTGACCAATGAAGAGAGAATGGATGGAAAGAGGCACATACCTTGTAGATCTTACCTCAATTACTTGTGGCCACCTTGCAAATTGATAGCATTCTCCTATGTGTATATTCAAGAGTGAGATCCAAGAGCTCCAACCAAAACGTCCTCCTCCAAGATAGCCAAATCGTCCTCCTCCTACAAGACAAGATCAAAGAAACAAGTCAAGTAAGATGATTATGAAAATGATAGAAAGATGTAATAGAAAGCATCAACTATGTCACGAATATACAATAATGATACTCCCTGTCACAAGAGCAACCCAAAAGAGAATATGTGGATCCCTCCAACAATAACCCTCAAGAAATCGCCCTCCTCTCCACCAATTCGACTTTCCTGCAAGAAAACTAGTAGAAGCACAAAATCCACAATGATACATAGAAAAGATACTGTATACTCAAGATGCAAGAGAATCCACAAGACAAGAGAGATATGCTCCACAAAGAAGTGTTCTATTCCAATATTCCAGAGCTCTAAAGGTCAACTATACAATAGGGGGTCTCCTCCTTATATAGGATAATAAAGACCAAACCCCTATACCACTCTACAATACTACATCAAATGAGTGGTTGAGATTAAAAGATCTCAATACATGATCAATGGCTAATAATGAATCATAACAATATATCACATGGATCACCCGATATAATGATGATGCCCTAACTAAATGGTACAAAGTGAGGATGACGTCATCCACTGGAGGGGTAAGAGTACAAAAATCCACCTAATAATGACTAGGACATAACATAAGAAGCACATGGTGGGGCTAGGGGGCATCAATCCTTACTAGCTTATCCCCAAGGCACAATAAAATAATAAAATATGTCCAAGATAATATAAATGATCAAATTTGTCCTCAAAATCTATGACAGACAAGCAGAAAAAGACCTCCTGTGATCGTTGTGGGCATACCCACATGGTGAAAACTGGCTGGAAGATAGTGGGATCACCCTGGAAGACCTCAGTGAAAACCAAGTGTCAAAACCTTGCGTCAATTGCCCAAATCGAATTCCTCAGTGACCACTTTATCCCATTTTTTAACTACCTCGGTAACTGTGAAAGTGCCAAAACTGCCTCCCAAGGCATCTGCGCTGTCCAACTAAGCCCACCAGGCTTTCCAGAAGGGGGGTAAATGGTAAAAACAAGTGGCTGGACCACCCCCTCCTCATACAGCGCCCTAGGTGAACTGGCCTCTCATGGCCCCTACTGCTCAGGTTTGGAAAACAACCCCAAATCTGGTCAACAAGTGTAAAACTGCATCAATCACTGTCAGAAGTGCCCGGAACTGAAAGATAAGTGTCTAATAGGATCCAGAAGACCCAAATCCACTAGGAATGTGTACTCATACAGCATGGGTTGCCCTAATGGGCCAGCTGTAGGGTCCACCATATATGGACAGTGTATAATCTGATGATTTGAAGTAATAAATAAAACTGCTGAACTGCATCAATCATCATCTGCATCATATATCCATCATATGGCATCATCATCAAGAGTATGTGGGTCCATCAATCATCATCTATAAGCATATGTGGCCCCCATCATCACGGATCCCAAGAAATGACCATAGTCAAACTAGATTTGACTAGGTCCATATATAACCAAGCAAAAATCATATCAGTAGACTAAGACATGTTCCTCTAATCATTCTCACAGCTTAAGCTTAGCTCAAAGTATAACATCCATTCAGTGGCATTAATCAAGTTGGCATATTCCTTTGTTATATGAAATTACTTGCACAATAGTTCAAATGACAAACTCACCCATTGGACATGGTCAAACTGCTAGTGAAGGATGAAGGCTAGGAACAAGCTTGGGCCAAGGGGTTCACTTATCCTACTCAACTCAAAAATACTTTGGACTCGGAGAAGGGGAAAACTACAAACTCTGTGCTGGACAAAATAACACGGGGGATGGTTGTGCCTCACAAATGGATAAGTTGTTTAGAGAGTGCTTATTCAACTTAGGCATCATGCCTACATCAAGTTGATCCAGGTTCATTAGGATCATTCAATTTCATTTCATGGCCTTTTTGGCCTACATAACCCTACGGATCTTAGGTGTGCTAAAAAGCACAACTAGTTGCAGCTTGCATCCAGGGCATGTTTTCATATACATATAAGGTCAGCGATTGTTTAGATATAGCTTTTAAGAACCATTGCTTTTTGGACCTTTCTTATACTCTTCGAGGAGTATTTTTAGTTGTTCATCGCTCTTGCCCTTTTTAGTTTCCATGGGCGAATTTATAAGTTTCCATAAGTAGAACATGAGCTTTCAGTTTTAGCCAACAACATCTCAAGTGACTAGGGGGAGTTCGAGCCAATGCCAAACATTGGGACAACCGACCAGAATGATTTAGGCCTACAATCCAATTCACCAAAGGCAAGTTTTGTCACCAACTTAGAGCTGAGACACTGAACATACAGAGATGCGGTCCAAACACAGAGGTAGAAAAATGGGGAAGTCCTCAGTATCAGAAAGTCAAATGAGACAGGTCAAGGTTTAAAGTCAAAATAGGAAAGTCATGTATGGATGGAGTGGAGTGAATATGGAGCCTACACTAGCAGACAACTAGTGTCAGGAAAGACCATATCTATGTAAGGTGGAAAACCAGTGGGTTTTGTTGACCTAAATGTGCAAGCAATTGTCCATTTTATGATTTATAGTTCATTTTAAACAGTTGGCCACACCAGGAATAATATACCAAGCAGATGCTGTGAACATGACAAAATCAAGAAGATAATAATCCACAGTCAATGATAAAATATCCATAGATCATACAACATCATCATAGTAATAAACATCATATACCATCTGAAACACTGCTGCAATACATCTCTAAGCACTGAACTGAAACTATATGGGATAAAGGGTCACATCGATCATCAAATCTGAACTCTCAAGGCTCAACCTTGACACAAGGTCTAACATAAGTCTGAATAATACACTGCTCTGATCATGAGTGGTCACAAAATATACAATCATCATAGCCATGCTCTGAATAATGGAAGCTCTGGAATGTGCAGATATCTACTAAGCAAGAATAGTAGCCCTGCTACTATGGTGTGATAACATCTAGCTCCAGCTGGGACTAGTGCTCTAAGGGAGAGAGCGCTTGAGAACCTCAGAATCTCTGGTCTCGATCTACTCTGCATCAATCTTCAATCCAGCACTGCACCATCCTTGCTTTCAGCTTTTATTTTGCACATGTACCTGCGCTCACAAACACTAGAATACCTAATGGAGCATGTATGGGACAAATATAAAATAAAACTGAAAATGAAATCTACTCTAAAACAGAAACTGAAATGCGTAAAAGAAAAATTTAAACTAACATAGCATATATCATTTGTTCATCATTCATTATTTCTTTTATTACTGTGCAGGAGAACAAGAAAACTTTTTCAAGCAGGTAATCTCACTTGCACAGGCAGCCAAAAAAGTAAACGAAAATTAAAAATTCTTTAATGCATGCAAGAGAAGAGACAAACTTAGGAAGGAGCAAGGCTCAACTCAATCAAACACAAAAACAAGCAGACACTCCAAGCAGAAAAGAAAAATTGGCAACTCATCACACAGAAAAAGAAAAAGCACACAAATCCTACTGCTCAAGTGAGCTTATTCAAGACCTACCTACCCTACTCTAACCAATCAACACAAATGCTAGGTAAAATCATAAATCCAGTGCAACCATTCATCAAACAGATTAGTGATTCTTCTTTGATTTTTATTAATGAAACAAGTCATGATTGGATTAAAGATTAGAGAATTTGATAACACAATCTTTCTGGCTTGTTCAAAAATTGAAGAAGGGTTTGAATGGTGCAAAATGAAATCATGCCAAGGGAAAGATTGACTGAAGCCGACATCCTCCATCAAAGAACTGATAGGATCATAAAATTTATGCAAATGATTGTTTAAAATTGATGGAGGGAAAATATATGGTATTTGATTTAATAAACTACTTTCCTCATTCACTTCACTTGCATATTCAATTTGTTTCCCCTTGGGACTGATGATCAAATAAAAACCAAGGGGGACAAATCAAGGCTTAAAAGACGAAAAATCAAAACTAGACCCACTTGATACTCAAAAATGGTGAAAAGATGAAATTGATCTTTAAACACCTTTTCTAGCCACCAAGAATGATTGATAATTTGACAACAAGCATTATTGTTCCAAGGTGACTGAAAAGGGAAATGAAGTGCTTTTTCTCCAATCATGTAATCGTGCATATACTTCCTATTGAAAAATTCCAAGGCAAAAAATTGACTAGAGCACCAACCCAAAGATGATTGAAAGAGTTGGGAAGGGAGGGTGGATTGAAAAAATGAAAATTCTCCCAAGTGGATAAACAAGTTTGACCTTGGATTTTGACAGAAGAAAACACTCTTTACTCTAGGAAAAATTTCAAGCTTTTGATCAAGTTTAATATTTACAATCCGAGGGCAAAATTGACCATAACTATCTAACTCTAAGTTATCTTGATTAAATATGAAAAAAGGATAAATTAAAGATTCATTATAAGAAGTGGAACAAAGATTAGAACACCTAGTGTGATTTATTAACTCTTCTTCATCTTGAGATTGATCTTTTATTAATTCATCATTAAAATTATAAAAGGATAAATGATCATTTTCATTTAATTGATCAGGGATAAAATTAACAAGTTCATTTAAAACATCTTGATTATTTGCATAATGATCATGCAAAAGAACTACTAAAGGATCTAGGTCAATGTTCTCACTTTCTTCTTCTTCAATAAGGTGATAAAGAATTGAATGATCACTAAAGACAAAATGACTAATGAGTTTCTCCGAGGGAGGAACTTCAGTAGACTGACTGACTAAAGGCTCACCCTCGGACATTTCCTTAGGATCAGGACTAAAGCTACCTAAAAAGAAATTTGAAAACTTATGATTTATACAATGATTATGGATTTGACTTTTGATTGACTCAGAAGTGGAAGACTCATCCTCAAAAGAAATTGGGTAGGAAGGGTCATCTCTGGATGTTGACAATTCATTCGATATTTGGTTATTGATTGATTCAACGATAGGATCGGAAAGGCGAAAGTTTTGATCTTGGATTTGATTTGAAGAATATATATCATCGGATTCACTTCCCCATTCTTCTAAGAATTTTTGCTCAAACATGTCATACCCGGAAATGCTATTGGGCTTCAAATTCAAGAACTAGAGCTCAGCTCTTTCTTTAAAAGATGAAGCCAATAGTTTCATACACACATCCTCATGGGTTATGGATAACTCATTAATAATTTCCCTAAAAAGTTCAAGGTGTCTTTTAGCAGATATTTCATGACTTCCATCAAATTTAGACAACCTTTCACGGGCTTGATGAGGGATTTGATGAGGATACCCAACAATTTTTGAGAAGTCAAAAACTTTCAAACGACCAAAAGTCCTAAGCCGCTTAGAAGCAGCCATGGATGGCAAATTTTTTATTTTTTATTTTTTTATTTTTTATTTTTTAAATTTTATTATTAAATCAAGAACTTAAATACAAAAAGATGCACCCCATGGGCTCTAGATAATGATAGGATCGATCACCAGTGGAGTCGTTTATGTGGAGTCGCCAGGTAGACTTTTAAACTCTTCTACCAAGATGTATGTCGTTTGAAGTGGAGAGAGTGAGACAAGACAGGTATGTTTAACCAAGGTAGGCCTCTACCTCCCCGACAACGGCGCCAAAAATGTTGGCAAAGAGAACGGGAGTAGGGCTTGAAAATATATGTTGAACCAGGGTAGGCCTCTACCTTCCCCGGCAACGGCGCCAAAAATGTTATCACACAACTTGTAGTTGCCCCTAGTAGTATCCCATCTGGAACAGTAGAGGAGATGGACAACTAAAGAAGTGACCCAAGAGATGCCATGGTTCCCAATGCGAGGTGGGAGTCACGTCAACCGAGGCACTCTTCACTTTAGATCTAGACGAATCAAGACCTAAGGGGAGACCCTATTACAATTTAAAGATGATTGGACCGAAACAAAGGTTCCTAGGGATAAGTAAATGATGAGTTACGGAAACCAATGCAAGGTTAAGTGGACCTAGAAGTTAAAGTATGGTTGAAGGTGGTTTGAGAGATGATTAGTGTTTCAACCAATGTATGATTTAGGCCACATGATGAGCTAAAAAGACAAGATCTAGTACCATGTATTACACAAGTGGGACCCACTTTCTTGGGATATGTGAATGACTCAAATGGGACCCACAAGGTGGACTTTAAGGGATGAAATTGGTACTAAGGGGCATATAATGAGTAGATCTATGGATCTAAGTTGAAATTAGGAATACCCACTTACGGGATCTAAGGTTTGACACAATTCCCAAGGAGTGCGACTTGCTTAAGGAGGACTAGTGCCTTGTTGGATGGGTTAATGGAGTCAAAAGATATGTCAAAGTGTAGATCGGGACACCTAGAGGTCAAGACAAGCGGGCTACTTGAGATAGAGTGGTTGGATCTTGCTAGATCTAGGATTTCATGAAATGACCCAAGTGGACTACAATCCCTTAAAACAAGGAATGTTACCCCCAAGGCAGATCGTCACAAAATGATACTCTAGATATAGGTTTCAAGGTATGCCCGTTCCAAATCCACTGACATATCAACTACCCAAGTCCTAGAAGTGGTCAAACTAAGTCACCCAAGGAAGTGCGACCTTGCTCAAGGACGGCTAAAAGGTGGATAAGGTGTGTCAAATCAAGTCCAATGGCCACCAAATTGTAGATCCAAGTAGCTTAGGCAATGATCTATGTGGATCTGGAAAATCAAGTCAATCCAAGGGTTAGATCTTACTAGATCTGAGTTTTAAGGTGCCAAGTAGTTCAAAAGGGGGTTTTAATCCCTTAAAATGTGGAATAATGCCCACAAGGTAGAAATCACCCAAGTAAAAGTCTAGGGATAGGTTATCAAGTGTGTAGATTGCAAATCAAGTGGGATCTCACCTACCCACATGCTAGATCTAACCCAACAAGCCTCTCAAAGGAAGTGCGATTTGGTTCAAGAGGGCTATATTGCCTTGAAAAGTGTGTCAATTTTAACCCAATCACCACCAAACTATAGATCCAACTAGGGGTGGATGCTATAGAGGTGGGTTCTTAAGATCTTATCAAAAGCAAGGCTAGATCTGAGTAGATATAAGAAAAACCAAAATTGGGGTTTTGATTAATTGGGGTTTGTGACCAATGAAGAGAGAATGGATGGAAAGAGGCACATACCTTGTAGATCTTACCTCAATTACTTGTGGCCACCTTGCAAATTGATAGCATTCTCCTATGTGTATATTCAAGAGTGAGATCCAAGAGCTCCAACCAAAACGTCCTCCTCCAAGATAGCCAAATCGTCCTCCTCCTACAAGACAAGATCAAAGAAACAAGTCAAGTAAGATGATTATGAAAATAATAGAAAGATGTAATAGAAAGCATCAACTATGTCACGAAGATACAATAATGATACTCCCTGTCACAAGATCAACCCAAGAGAGAATATGTGGATCCCTCCAATAATAACCCTCAAGAAATCGCCCTCCTCTCCACCAATTCGACTTTCCTGCAAGAAAACTAGTAGAAGCACCAAAATCCACAATGATACATAGAAGAGATACTGTATACTCAAGATGCAAGAGAATCCACAAGACAAGAGAGATATGCTCCACAAAGAAGTGTTCTATTCCAATATTCCAGAGCTCCAAAGGTCAGCTATACAATAGGGAGTCTCCTCCCTATATAGGATAATAAAGACCAAAACCCTATACCACTCTACAATACTACATCAAATGAGTGGTTGAGATTAAAAGATCTCAATACATGATCAATGGCTAATAATGAATCATAACAATATATCACATGGATCACCCAATATAATGATGACGCCCTAACTAAATGGTACAAAGTGAGGATGACGTCATCCACTGGAGGGGTAAAAGTACAAAAATCCACCTCATAATGACTAGGACATAACATAAGAAGCACATGGTGGCGCTAGGAGGCATCAATCCTTACTAGCTCATTCCCAAGGCACAATAAAATAATAAAATATGTCCAAGATAATATAAATGATCAAATCTGTCCTCAAAATCTGTGACAGACAAGCAGTAAAAGACCTCCTGTGATTGCTGTGGGCCTACCCACCTGGTGAAAACTGGCTGGAAGATAGTGGGATCACCCTTGAAGACCTCTGTGAAAACCAAGTGCCAAAACCTTCCCTCAATTGCCCAAATCGAATTCCTCAGTGACCACTTTATCCCATTTTTTAACTACCTCGGTAACTGTGAAAGTGCCAAAACTGCCTCCCAGGGCATCTGCGTTGTCCAACTGAGCCCACCACGCTCTCCAGAAGACGGGGTAAATGGTAAAAACAAGTGGCTGGACTACCCCCTCCTCATACAACGCCCTAGGTGAACTGGCCTTTCATGGCCCCTGCTGCTCAGGCTGGGAAATCAGCCCCAAATCTGGTCAACAAGGGAACTGCATCAATCACTGCCAGAATTGCCCGGAATTGAAAGATAAGTGTCTCATTGGATCCAGAAGACCTAAATCCACTAGGAATGTGTACTCATACACCATGGGTTGCCCTAATGGGCCAACTGTAGGGTCCACCATATATGGACAGTGTATAATCTGATGATCTGAAGTAATAAACAAAACTGCTGAACTGCATCAATCATCATCTGCATCATATATCCATCATATGGCATCATCATCAAGAGTATGTGGGTCCATCAATCATCATCTATAAGCATATGTGGCCCACATCATCACGGATCCCAAGAAATGACCATAGTCAAACTAGGTTTGACTAGGTCCATATATAACCAAGCAAAAATCATATCAGCAGACTAAGACATGTTCCTCTAATCATTCTCACAGCTTAGCTCAAAGTATAACATCCATTCAGTGGCATTAATCAAGTTAGCATATTCCTTTGTTATATGAAATTACTTGCACAAAAGTTCAAATGACAAACTCACCCATTGGACATGGTCAAACTGCTAGTGAAGGATGAAGGCTAGGAACAAGGTTGGGCCAAGGGGTTGACTTATCTTACTCAACTCAAAAATACTTTGGACTGGGAGAAGGGGAAAACTACAAACTCTGTGCTGGACAAAATAACACGGGGGATGACTGTGCCTCACAAATGGATAAGTTGTTTAGAGAGTGCTTATTCAACTTAGGCATCATGTCTACATCAAGGTTAGCCAAGTTCATTAGGATCATTCAATTTCATTTCATGGCCTTTTTGGCCTACATAACCCTTCGGATCTCAGGTGTGCTGAAAAGCACAACTAGTTGCAGCTTGCATCCAGGGCATGTTTTCATATACATATAAGGTCAGCAATTGTTTAGATAGAGCTTTTAAGAACCATTGCTTTTTGGACCTTTCTTATACTCTTCGAGGAGTATTTTTAGCTGTTCATCGCTCTTGCCCTTTTTAGTTTCCATGGGCGAATTTATAAGTTTCCATAAGTAGAACATGAGCTTTCAGTTTTAGCCAACAACATCTCAAATGACTAGGGGGGGTTCGAGCCAATGCCAAACATTGGGACAACTGACCAGAATGATTTAGACCTACAATCCAACTCACCAAAGGCAAGTTTTGTCACCAACTTAGAGCCGAGACACTGAACATACAGGGATGCGGTCCAAACACAAAGGTAGAAAAATGGGGAAGTCCTCAGTATCAGAAAGTCAAATGAGACAGGTCAAGGTTTAAAGTCAAAATAGGAAAGTCATGTATGGATGGAGTGAAGTGAATATGGAGCCTACACTAGCAGACAACTGGTGTCAGGAAAGACCATATCTATGTAAGGTGGAAAACCAGTGGGTTTTGTTAAATGACCTAAATGTGCAAGCAATTGTCCATTTTATGATTTATAAATCATTTTAAACAGTTTGACACATCAGGAATAATATACCAAGCAGATGCTGTGAACATGACTAAATCAACAAGATAATAATCCATAGTCAATAATAAAATATCCATAGATCATACAACATCATCATAGTAATAAACATCATATACCATCTGAAACACTGCTGCAATACATCTCTAAGCACTGAACTGAAACTATATGGGATAAAGGGTCACATCGGTTATCAAATCTGAACTCTCAAGGCTCAGCCTTGACACAAGGTCTAACATAAGTCTGAATAATACACTGCTCTGATTATGAGTGATCACAAAATATACAATCATCATAGCCATGCTCTAAATAATGGAAGCTCTGGAATGTGCAGATATCTGCTAAGCAAGAATAGTAGCCCTGCTACTATGGTGTGATAACAGTATTGTCACCTAAATCCCAGCTCCTCCATTTAGGCTAACTCCTAACGAAGCCAAGGGGGGTTGTCCCTAATAAAGAGTTTTCTATGGCTCTTGTGTTTTAAAGTGTTTTTGTATGGTGATGTGGATGAGTGTTGTTTAGGAGTTTTTTAATGATGAGAGATCACAACTTAATGATAACTTGAGCAACACAAAGATGTACTTGCAAGATTTTAAATGAAACACAACTTGACTGGTAAGCAAAGCATCCACAATTTAGACAAAAATAAACACACTTCAGATAGATAAATTGAAATAATTCAAAGGACCAGTGCCTTATCCATTGGGTAAAGGAGTCAAAAGAGTAAAGAACCTGGATGCTTGATACAAGAGTTCAGTGTGTTTGTGAGATCGTTTTGCAAGTGCTCTTTGTAAATTTTGAAGTAAAGTTTTAGTGATCTTGATTATTAGGGCTGAAAAAGGCAAGGTATGTGTCCAACCGGAAGGAATACTTTCGGTGGCAACCCCGGCAACCTGACGGACCGTCCAGTATTCTAGCGAGGTGTCCAAGGGACTTAAACCAGCAGGCTAGAAATCTATGACAACGGTATGTTTCCGGCATCACCTCTAGGCATAGCACACTACTTGAGTATTCATCGAAAATCAACGTCGGTTCGTTGGTTATGGGGTAATGATTTTATTAAGTTATCACTTGCAAGATTAATAAATCCAATCACCGTTCTGAGTACTAGTCCAACATTTTAAGGTCGTCAGAGCATACTTGGTGATGGATAGCAACGAAGTAGATTTAAATGGGGAATGTGAGTTGAAATGTTTTAAATTAAAGAGCACCCAGTTCAGCTCTCCGATAGAGAGTGCTCTTGATTTCGTCTTATGACGGAAGTTCAAGAGACTTTAACTAATCTATATGCTTGATGCAAGGAGAATGCAGTGGGAATGCTCTCCGACAGAGAGTGCTCTTGACTTGGGTTATGGCAAGTTCAAGAGACTTTGGTCCGTTTTTATAAGACATGCAGCTTGTAAACATAAACCAAATGATAATTCAAGTAGATTGATAAAAATGAAACAATGATATAGCAATGAATAAACTACTTGCAATATCAAATAAAAGAGCAACTAGTGTTCTACAATAGAAAGAAACTAATCTAGCAAAGGAAGTCAAAAATGACTTCTACACACTGTTCATGAAACTTCAAGCTAGCTGGTCGTCGGCAGTACACAGTGGGGAAAGAGAAGTAGCACGCAAGGCCAATGCGGCACTTGGGATCAAATCCCAAGACACTTCTTAGGTCAAAACTGAAATTACAAGTAAAGATCTAAGCACGAAATGAAATTTATTCTAGAAACTCAAAGCACATCTAAACTAAGAAATGCAAGACACTCTTCCCCAAATGGGGAAGGAAAACCAAAAATGGGAGGCCTTATCCCACTTAGCCTTATTTTATTAATCAAGTACAATATTTTGGATTTTCAACCACTTGGGAGAAACTTGGAAAATATGAAATGAAACAAGCCTTAATGGCTCTTTTACAAGAGGAGAGTGATTGAAACTTTGTTTTCTTCGGTTCAAACCCCAAAGTGTTTGGGTCTTATTTGTCTTGGTACTTGGTTCTTCGTTTGGATCTTCTTCTTCTCTTGACTTTAGCTTTATCCAATCCCTACAACAAAAATCACCAACCACTCATGCACCCTTTAGCATTAGTCCAAAAAAAAGATGAAACTTGAAACTATTTTGGAACTAGGCTTCTAAAGTGAAAGCTAATGCTCAAATGACATGAAACTAAACTTTTAGAATTTACTAAAAAATATTGAATAAACAGACCAGCAAGCAAACAAATGCTAGGAAAGAGATCTAAATTATGATAAAAGATGAACTATTTTTGTATATAGTTTTTATCTTTTGAAATGAGAGATCTAAAGCTCAAAAATGTAAACTAAGTGCAAAACTAACAACAAACTAGATGCAAAACCTAAGTGATCTATATGCCAAATACTTTTGGATGCAACCCTTTTATGATTTTCTTTTCAAAATTAGATCTAAGAATGAACAAATGCAAACCAACTTTTGGATGAGATCTAAGAAAACAAAAAACAAGTTACCAAATGAACTAGTTGGAATATCTAACTATCAAATAAAACGCAAGTCCTAAATGATTTAAATGAGGAAAAATCTTAGGAAAAGAACTAGTCTTTAATCAAGAAATACAATGTGAAAATTATCTAACTGCTAACAAGTTTTTGTTGCCTTTTTTATGTCCTTTTTGTAGCAAACAGGGAAAGTGAAAGGGTGATGGACAGTGCTGCAAGGTGCCAACAGTGGGCTGCTAACAGTAAGCTAGAAGAAGGCAACGAGAGGTGGAAAGATAGTCAACAAAGGGGCTGCAAAAACAGTGGAAGGAGATGAAAGTGACGAGCTGGAAAATGGAGGGATAAAGGGCTGAAAGAAGAAGACTTGCTGGTCACTGTTTAGGGCAGCAAACAGTGAGATGAAGTAGAGCAGCGAAAGGGTTGAAGGTTGGGAGACTGGCTAAGGGAGAAACGAATGGGAGAAGGCCAAAGGGTGGAGATCAAAAGCCAACTCTAGTAACCAAGTAACAAGGGGTTTACAATATCTTTTGAAGATGGACTTCAAGCAAGCTTTTCAAGCTTTTTTTTGGCAACTCAGATTCGATCTTGGAAAGCCCTGAAATGCCAAATTTGTTAGAGAAAATAATGCTGAAAGTGGAGGAGGATACGACCGAGTTCAAACTCCACCTTGCTATTTGGGGATCTGCACAAAACACAACTCAAATAATGCTTGATCAAACTTATGTATACTTAATAAAATGGGACAAGAAATACATCAGTATTACCGACTACAATTTGTATTTCTAAATCACATAAAACTCAGCATAAATGAACAAATTGTACCTTCAAATGATCATTCTATGGACTTGAAAAAGACTTCTAAGCTAAAGAGTAATCAAGCATCAATAAAAATGAGTAAATGTGAAGAACAATATCACCTCATCATCTTGAAAGCATTTCTCATGAACACAAAAGGCACACCATGTAGACCTCCAAAGTCACTTTTTATTTCAAAATAGCAATTGCTATGAGCTTGTTACAAAAATGCCAAAGTAATGTTGCACAAAAATTCCATGAGAAGAGAAGAGGAATACCTCTCGTATATAACAAAACAAGAGGCTAAGAGACCTAATTCGAATTGGCTTAGGAGAGAGCCAATGGTGTTAAAATATTAACCAGGAAAATGATTGGAGAGAAATGCATGCAAAGGTTTGCATACAATCATTTTAGGGTTTTGGTAAACCTAACTTGATGATGAGATGTTATAAGGAAGACAGGAGGTGACTGTCTTCATTAGAGTGATCATTTGATCTGAGATAGATCAAGAGAGAGGAGGACGACCGCACATGTGAAGGAGGGCACATTCTTCAAAGAGGGAGAAGCTCGTACCGCATCCGGTAGAGCATTTGAGTGTCTGTAACTTACAAAGTATCTTCGTCTCAGTGATTGAGGAAGATCAGTGACAATCAGAGCTCAGATCTGCTGAGATCTGATTCAGTACGAGTTCCTCTAATCATTCTCACAGCTTAGCTCAAAATATAACATCCATTCAGTGGCATTAATCAAGTTAGTATATTCCTTTATTATATGAAATTACTTGCACAATAGTTCAAATGACAAACTCACCCATTGGACATGGTCAAACTGCTAGTGAAGGATGAAGGCTAGGAACAAGGTTGGGCCAAGGGGTTGACTTGTCTTACTCAACTCAAAAATACTTTGGACTGGGAGAAGGGGAAAACTACAAACTCTGTGCTGGACAAAATAACACGGGGGATGGTTGTGCCTCACAAATGGATAAGTTGTTTAGAGAGTGCTTATTCAACTTAGGCATCATGTCTACATCAAGTTGATCCAGGTTCATTAGGATCATTCAATTTCATTTCATGGCATTTTTGGCCTACATAACCCTTCGGATCTCAGGTGTGCTGATAAGCACAACTAGTTGCAGCTTGCATCCAGGGCATGTTTTCATATACATATAAGGTCAGCAATTGTTTAGATATAGCTTTTAAGAACCATTGCTTTTTGGACCTTTCTTATACTCTTCGAGGAGTATTTTTAGCAGTTCATCGTTCTTGCCCTTTTTAGTTTCCATGGGCGAATTTATAAGTTTCCATAAGTAGTACATGAGCTTTCAGTTTTAGCCAACGACATCTCAAGTGACTAGAGGAATTTCGAGCCAATGCCAAACATCGGGACAACCGACCAGAATGATTTAGGCCAACAATCCAACTCACCAAAGGTAAGTTTTGTCACCAACTTAGAGCCGAGACACTGAACATACAAGGATGCGGTCCAAACACAGAGGTAGAAAATGGGGAAGTCCTCAGTATCAGAAAGTCAAATAAGACAGGTCAAGGTTTAAAGTCAAATAAGGAAATTCATGTATGGATGGAGTCAAATGAGTATGGAGCCTAAACTAGCAGACAACTGGTGTCAGGAAAGACCATATCTATGTAAGGTGGTAAACTAGTGAGTTTTGTCAAACAACCTAAATGTGCAAGTAAATGTCCATTTTATAATTTATAGTTCATTTTAAACAGTTTGCCACATCAGGAATAATATACCAAGCAGATGCTGTGATCATGATTAAATTAACAAGACAATAATCCACAGTCAATGATAAAATATCCATAGGTCATATAACATCATTACAATAATAATCATCATATATCATCTGAAACACTGCTGCAATACATCTCTAAGCACTGAACTGAAACTGTATGGGATAAAGGGTCACATCGGTCATCAAATCTGAACTCCCAAGTCTCAGCCTTGACACAAGGTCTAACATAAGTCTGAATAATACACTGCTCTGATCATGAGTGATCTCAAAATATACAATCATCATAGCTAAGCTCTGAATAATGGAAGCTCTGGAATGTGTAGATATCTGCTAAGCAAGAATAGTAGCCCTGCTACTATGGTGTGATAATAGGATCTTCTGTACACAGATGCGTTAGGCAAAGAAGAACCAAGAACAAGTTCAATGGAGTGTTTTACCTAACAATGTTGAGGTACTCCGTCTGGAGCTTGAAAGAGGTTCTGGTACTCATCAAGAATATGATCGACTTGCTGCTTCTGTCGAGAACTGCATTGGTCGGTGACTCGACTTGTTGCTGCATTCTTCCTAGAATGGTGCAGCTTGATCATGATTAATGTGAACTTTTGAGCATGATTGATGAGCTTCTTTGTCTGTTTGGAAGATATCAGTGCAACCGTCGGTTTAGGTTGACACTTTGGTATGTTGAACCATCGATT
The DNA here is from genome assembly GCA_027924585.1 of Larix kaempferi. NCBI lineage: Eukaryota > Viridiplantae > Streptophyta > Pinopsida > Pinales > Pinaceae > Larix > Larix kaempferi. The sequence continues at coordinate 768,874 of BSBM01000077.1, forward strand.
TCGGATTCTAACAATCACCTTCTGAGGCCGTGACTGATAACTTCCATGTCTATCCCAGAGGTAAGGTTTCCCAAACAGGACGTCGGCTACGAAGAGTGGTGCCACGTCGCAGAGTACTTCATCTTTAAAAGGCTTTATGAAGTAGGCAAGTTTGTATTGTCGAGTGATCTGAAGTTCTTGTCCATCCTTCATCCAATCGATGTTGTAAGGCTGAGGATGCGGAATGGTAACAAGACCTAGTTTCTTTACGAGATCTTCGAAAACAAAGTTCTTTTGGCTGTCGTTGTCCACAATCAGATGTAATGGGTTGCACTGGACCCATATCCGTGTATGGAACAGTCGTTCTCGTTCCTCCTCGTCGACGATAGTCGAGACTGCTGGGGTGGTCGAGGTCAAAAGGGTCGTCGCGTCTGGATCAGATTCTTCCACCGTCTTGTCGAACGTGTCAGAGTTCGACACTTTCGTCAGAAATGTCTTCCGAGCTTTACATTCAGACGTATCATGCCAAGATGAGTGGTGGTAATCGCACCATTTTCCGGTCGGCGGTTGTTTGCTACGTTCCCTCTTGTGAAAAGGCTTCTTACCGTGATCTGGCTTTGGCGGTGTCGGCTGAGAAGATTTCGACTTGTCGAAGTCGGCTGGTGCCTTCTTGTCGGGTGGTCGTCCTGATGTCGGCTTTGTCGCGAAACGTGCTTTCCCTTTTTGCTTAGTTTCCAGTTTGTTGGCGTAATGGAATGCATCCGCAAGCGTAGTGACAGTCAGAAATTTCATCTCCTGCTGGATGTATTGGGACAATCCGCTAACGTACTTCAGAACAAGCAATTTCTCTTCTTCTTGGACGCCAAGTCTTGCATGCGTCGGTAGAACTCGTCGGTGTAACTCTGTACTGATTGGTCTTTCCATTGCCTTAACTGCTGCCACTTCTTATACTGCTGCTCGAGGTATTTCGGCGAGTAAAATTTCTTCCGGATGTGTTCGACGAATTTATCCCATGTGTCGATGGGATCTTCACTTTTCTCCATCTTTATCGAGATGTTCTCCCACCAGCAATGCACGGAGGTTGGCTTCTTTAAGGATGTAATGGTGATCTTTTCAACTTTTGAGAGTTGATTTACAACGTAATAGGATTCCAATTGTAGTACCCAATTGTCGACGGATTCCGCGTCAATCTTACCTTCAAGATTCGGTATGTCTAGATTCATTAGCACTTTGAAGGGGTTGATTTTATCGGAGTGAATTCTCGTCGAAGATCCTCCGAATGTCGTAGCGAATCGCATGAGAATCTCGTTGAACTGGGCGAACATTTCAGTCCGTTGTCAAGCCAGAGCTTGCTCAATAAGCTGTGTTGTCTCGTCGGCTGCATGTCTATTGTCTGTTTCTTCTATCATTTCTGGAGATCACGTCTGCTTGGATTGCTGAGATTGCGAGCGAGTTTGAACCGGCATAAGTTAGGTAACTTCGAGAGAAGTGTATGCGCAAAACTTAAATACGAATAAAACTGAGTGCTCTGATACCAATGATCTGGGTCGTGTCCAGGAAGCACGAGGGGGACAACAGTTCGACTGAATGAGTCGGCTCTGTTATGGCAAAAGCTTAATAAATAGAATGAGCAAAAGCAGGATTACGCAATATAGATAAACACAAATACACACAGACAATATGCAGGAATGCGAATTGTCCTTCTATTAAATGTAAACAGATAGCTTGATTGCTAAAAACTGATGTATGTTACAATATTATACATGCTTATATGGAATTCTGAAACGCTTGGGTGCCTGCCCGTTACGTTCAGTTACAAAGAAGAAGTTAGAATGGTTCCAACAGTTCAACCATTACAATCGACTGGAAGACAAAGAGACAATCTGTCAAAGTTCGACAATCGTTGGTCGCATGTCGACATTGCTTGTCGATGTCGCAAACTGTGAGGTTGCTGAACATGTCGAATGTGCGGAACATGTCGCAGTATGTCAAAGTCGAGACTCATCGGAGTTGTGTCGAAGTCAAAACTTGTCGAAGTTGTATCGACATCGATGACTTGGCAACTATGATGCGGATCAATGATGATAGTACAGTTTGCTTCAGGTCTAGCCAACACAACTCAGGCAACTAGGGGGATCATCCACAATTAGGACCAAACATCGGGGGCAACCGACCAGAGAGGTCAAGCCATCAAATCCAACTCACCGAAGCTCGGGAACCAACACCAACGGGTTCTCCTGGCCCAAAAGGAACAAGGCTTCGGTAAGTTCTGTTGCCAACTCAGAGCCAAGACACAAACAAGAAGGAAACTATCCAACATAGAGGCAAAAGTAGGGAGGTCCTCCATATCACAGGCTGAGGTGTAAGTCAAGGTAAAACCAAAAATGTAAGAGAACGGATGGATGGGGAAAGTGAAAGGTGATGCCATAACTAGCAAGCCATAAATGGTGGGAATGACCACGTCCATACTACTAAGAGGGTAAAACCAATGAGTATAAACAAGAACTTTTCATTTTGAGTAATTAGATCATTTTGGACTATAGATAATCATCAAAACAACCATGTCCATATAATATATATATCGCCAGATCATGACCACTAAATAACTAATCAAGCTACTAAGATAAGCAAAAGAGCAAGGCAAACATATCCAATGCACAACCATATACCTGTTGGGCCATATACCTGTATCTACCATCTAGATCACCAATCGTCACTGGAACACTGCTGCTGTAAATCTCTGGGCACTATCACACTGCTCTGTATGGAACAAAAATGGTCACCTCAATCATCAAATCTGAGGTCATGAGGCTCAGTCATGGCATAAGGTTCATCGTATCTGATCTGGGGCTGCTCTGATACGTGAGTGATCACCAAAAGTATTGCTCATCATAGGTTGATCTCGTAAAAAATGTGTAAAGGCATGGCTCAAAAATATACAAGAAACTGCTCTGCAATCATGGTAGCCCAGCTACTATGGATGTGATAACATTACCTTCACAAATGTCTATAGGGAGTTAAATTCTGATGTTGATGCTTTATCCAAGGTGAGTCTGCAACTACAACCTGGGTACTTATGTTTGGAGGTTTTTGCTAATGGTACCTATTGCAACAAAAGTTAGCACCCCTAAAATGGAAAGTCCTCACTAGGGTGTAGCTATGTGCAACGTTGGAAGTAATGCCACTGTCACCTTAGCAAATACTTCCCTTCACTTTAATGACTTGAGAAGTCACAAGGGGGAGAATCCCTATAGGCAATTAAGTCCACGAGATAAGGCAAATCACTAGATTAAAGATTGATGCATGGCTATGACTTAAAGTGAGCAAATGAGTGTCAGAAAATCCAGAAAGACAAAAGAAATATCAAAACTCCACAAATTAAACTAACTCATTTCCATAAACCATAAAGCACATATGAAATATAACCATGGTATGTAAGTACAACTTGAGTGAGTTTGCCAAGAGAAAGTACAACTTGTTGCATAAAACTAGATCAAGAAATGTGAAATGAGGAGTTTAAACATAATCATTTAAGTTCATCCCATTAAACATTGGTGATCTAGATATTGTTGTAGTATAATGAGTGATGAGTTGAGTGCAAATAACCAGCATTGAAATTGAATTTCTTTAAACCATTAGGAAGGATTGTGAAACCATTAGATGTGCTGATTTAAAGAAATAAGAATGGTTGCAGGTGAATCTGAAAAAATAGCTCCATTCTCATAAATAATTTACAGCAAAGAAATATGTCAATTAACCTTAGAGATGAAGCAGTGATAATGTGATTAATAACAATAAAAAATTTCAACAACTTAGATAGATAAAGTTATATGCAAAAGTGCTAAAGAAAGACAAGTAACTAATTGCTTGAAATGAAAAGCATAAGGTGTGTTTAGTTACTTGGATATGCTATTAGATTTCAGATCTAGTAGGTGTAAGTGATTATCTCAATAAACCATTAAAAAATAACCCCAAGATCTGAAAAATGTATTAGACCAAACTGTTAAGAGTGCTGAAAATTTTGAGGAAAATAACTCTAAAACAGTCTTGGATTTAGCTCATTTAAATGATAAACAAAATAAACTAATTCAAGGCTAAGCTTTAACAAATCTGAAATTAACATTCATCTCAACATTATACGATTTTAAACCAGCAAGCAAAAGAATACCATAAAGTAAGATTTAACCATAAACTTGAAGAAAAGTGGAGTGCAGCCTAACTCTAAAACAGTCTTGGATTTAGCTCATTTAAATGATGACCAAAATAAACTAATTCAAGGCTAAGCTTTAACAAATCTGAAAATAACATTCATCTCAACATTATACAATTTTAAACCAGCGAGCAAAAGAATACCATAAAGTAAGATTTAACCATAAACTTGAAGAAAAGTGGAGTGCAGCCCTAAGGAGGGTTTTGATTTAGTTATCTTTTGCCAAATCTTATGTGTGAAATAAAAAATTAAATTCTAGATTTAAAACCAGAAACTTGAAAAGAAAATAAACGATTTGTTGAGGTGGCTAAAAGAAAGAGTTGAGTCTCTTGACTAGTGCCTAGTTACTGAAGGAAGGGGCATCAAATCATAAAGGAAGCAAGAGATGTTAGTTTTTGTAGCTCGGACAAATACTTCTACATTGGCTAAGGTGTCTAGCATGTAGAAGTCGTCTGGAAAAGTGACTCTAGACAAATGTATTTTACAACACTTTATTTAAATGTAAAAAGAGTAACTTAAGTAATCTCAATGAGAGATTAAGTCGTAGCCATTGATCTATGACTTAAGTGATCTCAACGAGAGATTAAGTCTCATCCATTGGATTAGATCTAAGATCTAGATCTAAGGGTCAATATTGAGTCAGTAATATTTGGCTCATCGTATTTGAGGGCCCATGGTATTTGCATAAAGCGGATGTTATAAAAGAGTCTATGGAGAGTTTTAGACATAAATCATTTGATCATTGTCAATGTGTGAGATACATTGAGAGTGAGTGATCAGATCTAAGAGAGGGATTCTCTTAGAGGCTTTGGAGAGAGGGATTCTCTCAAGCTGAGATCAGTGAGTGATCAGATCTAAGAGAGGGATTCTCTTAGAGGCTTTGGAGAGAGTGATTCTCTCAAGCCGGGTTTGTCTTCAGTGATTGAGGGTTTGAGCACAGACTGCAGTGAAAGTGAGTCAATAGGGTCTCTGGAGCTCTGTAAACTGTAAGTGTTGTTTTAAATCTAAAATACGAAGATAATATGTTGTTGGTTTTCCCCAGGGATTGGGGTTTCTACGGTAAATCCAAAGGGTAAATTGTGTTGATGATTTCCAGTTGAATTTCCATTGTGCATCATTTGTTAAGTAATCAATGTGTTGTGATTTCTGATTCGGTATTTATCTGCATTAAAAATCCAAGTATAAAAATTAGTGAATAAATTGCAATCAGATCTGGTTATGAAAAGTTAACATGGTATCAAAGCCCAATTTCAAACTCTGAACAGGAACCACGATTTTGACAGGGTTTACAAGATAATAAAAAAAGGAGGTACCGTATGGCCACAATACGGCCTATACGGGCACCAATATGTGATTGAGTTGGGTCGTGGGTTGCTGCGAAGGCTGAGGTTAGCTTCAAGAGAGATGGCAAACGTGCAGATCACGGTGTGATCGGGCTCAACAGAGGAGGTCGACGTGGCCACGGGCTGGAGGTGAGGACGTGTCGGCGGCAGGAGTAGATCAAAGGCTGAGGAGTGGCGGCACCACACGCAGCAGTGGTGCACGGAGCTGACACCAGTATTGGGGACTCAAGAGATGCGAACGTAAGGGCTGCAGCATCGAAGCCAGGCAGAGAAGCAGAGTCGTGTACGGAGTTGTGGCCGTGCGAGGCAAAGCCATCGGTCGTGGTGGTTGTGGAAGCAGCCAGCTGACGGAGGAGGCATTGGGCTAATGACGGAGGTGTTGAGAAGTGACGTCGAGTTGTAGACAATAGCAGCCGAGGGCCTGTTATCACACAACTTGTAGTTGTCTCTAAAGGTATCCCATCCAGGACGGTAGAGGCATAGACAATTAAAGAGGTGACCCGAGGCTTGCCATGGTTCCCAATGCCAGTGGGTGTCACGTCAACCAAGGCAACCTTCACTTTAGATCAAGATGAATTAAGATCAAGGGGGAGACCCTAGCCAATCTATGAAGACTAGCTAACCCAAAGATTCCTAGGGAAATGTGCAAAGTTAAGTAAGGAGATCAATGGTATAAGATCTTAGATCTAGAAATGTAAGTGGACCTAAGTTAGTTAGGGCTTGGTTGAGAGGCTTAAGCAAGGGACAAATGAGTCAACCAAGTGTTTGATTAAGGTCACTTACGAAGTTATATAAGTAGATCTAAAGAAGAGCTAATGCCATGAAAATTACCCAAGTGGGGCCCACCCCTTAAAAAGTGGAAAATGCTCCAAATAGGGGTCACAAGGTCAAAGTTGAAATGAGATGGCACTAGGGGGTATGCTATAGCATAGATTTATGGATTTGACAAAGAATTAGCAATACCCACATATGGGATCTAGCAAATGGCCACCTACCCAAGGAGTGTGACTTGCCTCAAGGAGGACTCGTGCCTTAGTTGGAAGGGCAAATGGAGTCGGATGTCCACCAAATTACAAATCGGGATAGTTAAGATGATTATCTAGGTGGGTCTTAAATGTCAAGCACAAGCCATGGCTAGATCTCCATAGATCTAATGCATCACCTAGTGACCCAAGTGGGACACAACCCTCAAAATGAGGAAATGGGGCCCACAAGGTGAAAATCAACAAGGTGAAGCACTAGGTGTAGGTTTTAGGGGTTGATCTATCTAATGAAGCAAAAATCTCACCTACCCACATCTTGGAACTAGCAAACTAGCCTCCCTCAAGGAATGCGTTTTCACTCAAGGAGGACTAGGTTCCTTGGGAAATGGGCCAAATGGAGTCCAATCACCACCAGACTATAGATCCGAATTGCCGTGAATATTATTAAGGTGGGTTTTAAGTTTTATACCCAAGAACATGCTAGATCCAAGTAGATCTAAAAAAAAGTAAAAATGAGGGTTTTAATTATGAGGGTTTATATGACCAATAGGATATAAAACAAGCAAAATGGATACATACCTTGTAGATCTTACCTCAAAAGCTTGCGGCTACTTTGCACATAGATGATTCTTGCATTTAGTTATAATTCCAAGCTAGATCCAAGTGATTCCAAACATAATCCTCCAAGCCCTAGGGGGAGAGATGCCCCATTAAACCTGTAAATCAAACTACAAGATGTTAGATTTGATCCACAAATCAATGAGATCTAAGCATGTCATATCAAAGAAGCAATCAATGGACAAAGCACAATTGAAAAACTCCCTCAAGATGAAGACATCTTGCCCCAAGGGGGATGTGAGCAACCCCAACAATCTTCCCTTCAAGGCAATTCGCACTCCTTGCTTCAATCAATTCGACCTCCCTTAGTTGATGTAGAAATCACCTGTTAAAGCAAAGATGTCTAAAAGCAAAAGATTCATAACCATGTACAAGAGCAACCCAATCAAAGCCAAGAAGAAGATCTCCAAAAGTAGTATTTTATTCCAGGTTTTCCAAAGCTCCAAAGGTGCCTTTACAATAGGGGGGTCTCTTCCTTTTATAGGAGAGGAAGACCAAAACCCTAAACCACTTTTGAAAACCAGTGGTTGAGATCAGAAGATATAACAATGCAATCAACAGCTAAGATGAGCCAACAGAACAATAGACATGGATCACTCAAATAGAGGATGACATCATGGCTAAAAAGCCTCTAGGAGGGGTGATGTCATACATGGGGGTGGCTAGATACATAGGAGCCACAACATAATGACATGGACAAGTGACTAGGAGCACATGGTGGGGCTAGGAGGTATTATTCCCCTTCACTAGCATGTCCCCATGGCACAATAATATAAAATATGACTCAATGACATGTCCAAGTATACAAATGATCAAATCCTGTCCCCATCATCAGAGAGAGAAATACAATAAAAGAGCTCCTGTAGCCCATGTGGATCCCACTGACTAGTGCCAACTAATCTGGAAGAAGGGGGATACACCATGGATGACCTCTGAGCAGACCAAGTGCTTTGCCTTGCCTCAATTGCCCAAATTGAATTCCTCAATGACCTTTTTATTCCATTTTTTAATCCTCCTAGGAACCCTCAAACTGACCAAAACTGCCTCTGGAGTGCCTGCGCTATCAAACTGAGTGTACCATGTTGTCTCGAAGGGGGGAATAATGGTAAAAACAAGTGGTTGGACGACCCTCTTCCTCTTTAGAGCCCTAGGCAATGATTTGCCTCCAATGCTCCTATTGGACAGGCCACATCAGCATGCCCAAACAGGTCAACAGGTGGATAACTCCTAACATCATGCCCAGGAGTGCCCGGAACTGAAAGATAAGTGTCTCAATGGATCCAGAAGCCCAAATCCACTAGAGATGACTACTCATACACTTCATGATAACCTGTGGGGTCATCTGTAGGGTCCACCATACCCGGACAGTGTAAAATCTAATGATCTGGAAATAATAATAAAAATGACCAAATGTATCAATCATCATCTGGAGCATATGTCCAACATATAGAATCATCGATAGGTGCATGTGGGACCATAAATCAACATCATAAAGCATAAGTGGTCCATCTCATCACGGATCCCAAGAATGACCATGGTCAAACTATGTCTGAATAGGTCAAAATACAACCAAAGACTAGATTATAACAAGTGACCAAGACATGTTCCTTTAACCATATTCACAACTTAACTTAAAGTATAAACATCAATCAAGTGGCAGTTAATATATAGATATTCAATATTATTTATAACTTACTTGCACCAAAGCTTTAAAGACATACTTCATCTAATGGACATGGCCAAACTGCTAGCATAGGGTGAAAGCTAAGGACAAGGCTAGGTAGAAGGGATGACTTGACCAACTTAATTAAGTGATACTTTGGACAGGGGAAGGGGGAGCTACACACTATGTTGGACAAGATAGACAAAGGGAATGGCAGTGCCTCACAAATGGATGAGTTGTTTAGAGAGTGCTTATTCAACCTTGGCATCATGTCTACATCAAGTTGATCCAAGTTCATTAGGCTCATTCATTTCATTTCCATGGCCAGCAGTCTTTAGATTTGGCATACATTTAACCACTGCTTTTATTTGGCCTTTCATTTATAAAATTTGAGGTCAGCAATCTTTGGATCTTGCATACATTTAGCCATTGCTTTTTAGACCTTTTATGACCCCTTTGGGATTTTGCATGTGCTAATAAGCACAACTAATCGCAGCTTGCATCCGGGGTACATTTACATTTCAAGCATTTCATTGCTTTAGCCCTTTTCCATTGTGTGTTTAGAAACACATTCTAGGATTTAATTTCATTGGACTTTCATAAAAGAGATTTCCAATAATTTCCATAAGTAGTACATGTGCTTCAAGTTTTAGCCAACGACATCTCATGTGACTAGAGGAAATTCTGCACTAAGCCACGCATCGGGGCAACCGACTAGAATGATCTAGGCATAAAATCCAACTCACCAAAGAAAAATTCTGTCACCAACTCAGAGCCGAGACACAAAACAAACATGGATGCTATCCAACACAGAGGTAGAAACAGGGACATCCTCCATACCAAAAGTCAAAAAGGCAAGTCAAGGTGAAAGCCAAAACAAGGAAGGTCATGGATGGATGGGGTCAAGTGACAGTGGTGCCTAAGCTAGCAAACGTAAATGTCAAGAAAGACCATGTCCATGCTTATAGGAGGGTAATGAAACCAATGAGTATAGTCAGTAAACCTTAAAGTGCAAGTGATACATCCAATTTTATATTTTAAATCCATCCAAGATAGTTCATTTCATTTATTAATTCTCTATGCAATTTTGTAGTTAGACCAATGACTAATGGAGTCAAATGGATTGTGCTTTAACCAATAATGCTTAGTTAATTCAATGAAATGTAAGAAAGTGTTCACATGCACTATGATAATTAATATTGGATCAAAAGCCTATATTGCGAATAAAACCTCAACCATTAACCAAACATGCATTAAATGATAATTGTCATTTTCATTCACTAATCAGATATAAGCATATAACATGAGAATCTCAAACCAATTATAACTCTTAAAGAGATTAAACCACCAACCAATGAAATGCATGTGCATAAGTATCAACGAAAGTGTAGTCTTTGTTACTGGACAATCTATCGAAAGCGGACTTAAGGCGTGATCTCCCTAGTTCAACATGACTCTTGAACAAATAGGACAGAATATAGAACTACTTTCCTAAATCTAGTTAAAGATCAAGTGATTAGAGTCTTACCTTCAAATCGTAGATCTTTCTCCTTATTGTTGCTCCGAGCTTCACGGTCGTCTGATCTCAGCTGCAAAACCCGTCAAGACATACAGAAACAATACAAGCAGTAAAACATATTTAAACAGTAACAGATCTAAGTAAATGGTTAAGCAAGTAAACTACACAAACAATATTAACACAACAACATTTGGTGGAAAGAGTTTATATTACTGTATTAAAAGAGGGAAATACAAAGTAGAGATGATTACAACCAAGACTTAACGTCGCAATCCTCCTCCAACAAGCCAAGCCAAAGCCTCCAAAGGAAGTATGAGTCTCCCAATAAATGAGGAGTAGGGATCTCCTAAGCTAATTTCACCAACATGCAAGTGCTATAGACTTCCTCCTTTTGGAATGGGAAGGGGCTTCATATATATAGGACTAGGAGGATAGGGTAGGTTGAGATATAGTGGGAGAGGACTAAGGGATCCTCCCAAAGGGCTAGGGAACCGAATGCCAGCTCCCCCTATAGGTTAGGGATAGAGATCCAAGTCACACACCTTCGAGAAATGGCTCGAAGATGCCCTTTGTCCACTTTAACTGACATCATTGCAAGCTGCAGTAGGACAACCTGTACCGTCGCATGTTTCACAAAGGTGACCTGCAACGACCTTGTAAATAGGTCAGTATCTCTTCTAGTTTAACTTCCTAGTCATGGGAACTTCAGGGATGTTTACACTGAGTCTTATGGTGGCAAGATTTTAGGTGTAACAGAATGCCCCCCAAAGCATTAAGCTGTTGAAACTAGACAGGTGAAATGCTTTGACAGAAGGATGGCAAGGACTTGTCGGAGAGAAGATGCTGCTGCAGTACAACTAACTATGAGAACACAGTCTCGCATGACTCACAACATGGTTGCCGACCAATACATTGCAGATCAATGGTAGTTGTTATCACCAATCTTGTAGTTGCCCCTACAGATGGATCCAAGGTGGATGGTAGAGGGGACAGGCAACTAAAGTGTTGAACCAAGAGAGCCCTAGTTCCCAAATGGATGGTTGTCACGCCAACCAAGGCACTCTTCGCTTTTGCTACCAAAGCCAAAGTAACAAAGGGGAGACCCAGATCTACTTCCCGATAGGAGAGATCAACCCAATCACCAAATCAAATCAAACAAAGTGAGGTACGTAAGGTGACAGGTATGGAACCCTAGATCTAAGGAGACTGAGACATTGTGGAGGCTTAGAGATGATATGACTTGATGAATAGATCTTAAGCACGGTGATTCAAGGATTAAGTATGATTCCAAGATTCAAAGCTAGTTTAAAATGGTCAAATTTAACTACCTTGGGTAACGTGACCCTTAAAACAGGGAAAGTGTCCCAAAACGTAGATCTGACAGTTAGGGCTTTCTAGCTATGCTTGATGAAGGGATATGACAATGTCAAAGTGTGCAAGCAACCAAACGGGGGTCAAACCACAAGAAAAATGGGCAAGCCAGGAAAGTCATGAGGGTAGGGAGAAGGCCAGTGCTTAGGAAAATGGGCCAATGGAGTCCCCAAGGGTGACGCCCTTGAAAAGCCACCTTGGGATTTACCCGATCTACAATACCCAGAAATGTTTTGCCAATTGATCAGGGGAATTTTCAGTAGATTTTTAATGAGGGTTTTGAATTAAATTGACAAATGGGTAAACTAATGGAATGAGAAACTTACCTTGAGATCATACCTATGTGATGGAAGTGGTTGCCATGTTGTTGAGGAATGCTCCCACAAGAAGTAATCATTTCTCTGGCGATCTAATAACCAATTATAAAGACTTTTAAATATTATTTATGACTCAGACCAAACTTTCAAGACCATACTCACTTCATAGTTGTGATCATTTTGCTAGTGAAGGGTGAAGGCTAAAACTGAATAGGCTAGGACAAGGGATGACTACTAACTTGACACTGTGACACTTTGGATATGGAGAGGGAATACACACTCTAGCGTATGCTGGACAAGCAATAACACAGGGGATGGTCGTGTCTCACAAATGGGTAAGTTACTTTCAGAGGCGCTTATTCACCTTAGCAGATGCTCACAATCCATGTCAATACAAATGAGGCCAGCAACCGTTTAGATATAGAGTTTAAGAACCATTGCTTTTTGGGCCTTTGAGTTTCCATAGCCTTTGATCTATGTGTGTTTAGAAACACATTGCATAGATTTACATTTATATAAGGCTTTCATTTCACATTTCACATTTTATAGCCACGTTCATTAGGCTTGCCTTGCATTCACGTGTGTTCAGAAACACTTGTTACATGAATGGGCTTATTTCACAAGATATACATTTAATTTCCAAAGCCAGTTTCATTTGGCTTGCCTTTTGTTCACTAGTGTTGAAAAACACTTTCAAGAACAGGCTTTCACATAAGATATACATTTCATTTCCATATATTGTATTGATGGCAATACTATCTGTTTCAGGTTTAGCCAACACAACCTAAGGCAACTCAGAGTCGAGACACAATAAACAAGGGGAGTGCTCATCCAACAAAGTGGCTACAACGAGGGAAGGTCCTCCATGCCACTAGTCAAGTAGTAAGTCAAGGTTGAAACAAAACTAGGAGGTAATGGATGGGTGGAGACAATGAATAATGAGACCAACACTAGCAAGCCAAGGATGGTGGGAATGATCACCTCTATTCTCCCTAAGGAGTGTAAAACCAATGAGTATAGGTCAAGAACTTCGAAGTCTAAGTGGGGACAATATATATATAAAGAAACAACCAGGTCCACATATCTATATGATCGTCAGATCATGATACTAAATGCTAAGACATGTCACAAGAATGAGTATAAAAGCAATATAACCATAACACAAGAATATACCTATTGAGTCATATACCTGACTGTACACAATCTGAACCATCGTCTGTCCACTGAGAACCTGCTGCTGCAACTCTGGGCAATACTGACTGCTCTGTAAATGGCTAAATGGCTACATCAGTCCTCAAATCTGAGTGTCCTGAAACTCGGTCATGGCATGGGGAATATACTACTATCCATCATCAAATAATGATCCATCATAGATGCTCATCTCAGCATCTCATATGTAAGGGAACTGGCTGAAAAGTGTACTGGAACCTGAAAAATATAGTATGGTAGCTCAGCTACTATATATGTGATAACAGTAGTAAAGACTGACTGAACACAATCATGGCTACTAGACACAAGCATAGATCCATGATGAGATGATAACACAGCCACAACCAATACAAGAGTGGATCCGTGTAATATGACTCAAACAAACTCCATCGCAACCTGGGTAAAACATGACTCCCTAGGGTCTTCAAGCCGAACCTGCAATGGTACGAATCTATCCATGTGATTACAAATGTCTTGACGTCGAACATGGTTGAAATCACTTGATTACCAGTCATTGATGTATACCGTTAACAAGCGCGAGGGAAATCACCATTAATGTCAATGATCCCCAAGGTATCATAGTACATATCATCAATCGTGAATAAATGAGTTGAAGTCAAACGCTTGACAAAATCTTTCAATCAAGAGTCAATGATGTAAACTCATGTCGAAAGCGAGGTAACCTGCCATTGAGGCATGCAGGCCCAAGGTACTCAATTGGTTTCTAGATTCAATCCTCGGATGATGATTTGAAGTCGACAAGGATGAACCCGTTGAAAGAGGGCCTTGATGAATCCCCCATCATCGACACGAAACTTGATAACAGATGTTTGGAGTAGATCGGACGGTACAGTAACATGCAAGACTGACTCAGAGTAGACCAACATGGTGGAGAGTGTACTGACTGCAAATGATGAGCGGTGAATGTATTCTTGAAAAGAGGCATGGCATGACTTGGTAGTATTGACATGATGAGAATGACGCCAACTCCTAATGCAACTGATGATGGAAGTATTCTTTGGATGACCCAAAGGAGTAACAAGACTCAGGAAGTAGGAAAAACTCAAGGACAAACAGATGACCCAAGTACTGTATGCAAATGCAAATGAGTGTCATGTTCAAGAACGACTAAGTACTGCCATGGGTAAAGGTGTAACACAAAAACTTTCCCCATCATGACTGATGAGTGCCTCGTGTTTTTTGACGAGCTTGATGAGGGTAACCAGATGCTCGGTATAGCTCATCTCATAGATGAGTCCAATCCCAAATGTTTTCCGAACCTGGGAAAGGAGGGGTTCGTCCCATGACGGGCACTTCAATGTTGAATTTTAAAGAGTCCATAGAAGGTAAACTCGGTGTCATTTCATGTTTAGAGAGTCTGAAAAGAACTAAATAAGACTCCAAAGGTCCTTTTTCGTAAGGTTAGCCTCTTCGCCCGGAAAAGGGTAAAACAACGCGAGAGAGGACTCTTCGAATCATGATTGGCTGGAGTATTCCTTTTTCGTAAGTAGTGCCCCCTGGTCCGAAAAAGGGGTAAACTATCACCAAGAGGACAACCATTCAAATACTTTGACAAGCGTGAACGCGACAAGTTTGCTTGACGATCTTTTCATATTTAGAGAGCCCAAAAAGAGCTTAAAGAAAGACTCTGGGGGGTTTCCTTTTTCGTAGGAGTTTAACGAGCCCGAAAAAGCGATAAACCATAACTCGGTGACTTATTCTCATCGTTTTACGAGCACGAGAAAGAACAAAAAGTAAGCTCAGTGTCATTAGTAATTGAATTTAATGAGCAAAATAATGACAAAAAGACGCTCGAAGAGTTGTTCATACCTGATAATACTTACGAGAGGATCATCAAGACGAAGAATGGCATTAATTAGGCACTTAACTTCACCTGCAGCTCAAAGACTAGGTCAAAACAGTTAACCAAGTATTTAAAGGCAGTAAATAACCCAAACTATAGTAAAAAAACCCACTAAAGCATCAAATTATAAAAGGAATATTCCATTTTTGGTTATAAAATGGGTGAAATAGTGAAAAAGAATTACAATTGTTTTTTACCAAGTTTGGAGAGTGTGAAGTGCCATTTGGAGACAAATTTCGTTTGCTGATTCCAGGAGCTATGATCCACCGTTTCACGAGCCGTCAGAGACAGGTAGGCCTAAACTCAGCTATGCAACTTTTCAGTGGATTAGTTTTATGTTTTTTGCTTAAATTTTAGGGTTTTGAGTTGTTTTGTTGGGGGGAAATGTGCCCACGGGTGGGCGCAAGCCCTCCTTATGGGAACTGCGACAGCCATGCACCATCGCAAAACCCGTAAAGGCCTTTTGCGTCGACATCGCACTGTCTGTAAAGACGTCCTGCGACGGTGGAAACGCCCAACTAGAACTCAATACCCAACCAAAATGAAAAAGTCTTGAAGCATGGGATGAGTTATAATAGTGTTTATTTGTCCCTTTTGACAGGTTCACGGTGATAAACATGGTCATAGACTGGCGCAAACGAGAGCATGAGGTGGATGATGCTCAAGCCGAAAATGACCCTCAATGCATTGCTGGCAATGCATTGAGGAACTGCAGGTTACTCAAATACTTCCGAGTGTCGGCCATGAGGGCCCAAATTCCGCTGTTGACACACATGATCCGATGTTGGGATCCGGCACAACAGCACTTCGAGATCGGGGTGCATACGTTGAGTATAGATGTCGAGGACATCTATTTCCTGACAGGGTTATCCCGGAGGGGAGAACGTATATCTCTCACTGGATCATGAGGGGGTGATCGGACAGTGGACGACATGATTACTCAAAACTGCCCTGTAGGCACTGCGGCTACTGGTGGGAAGATCCCCATCAAGGAGATTTGAGACCGCCCTTTACGTACTGTGCTCTACACTCTAGTGAGGGTGGCGGGGATTCAGTCTGCTCACCTTGCGAGCAAGACACAGTTGATGTACGCGGAGGAGTGCATGGCTCCCAGGGTATTCAACTGGTGTGAGGGACTCCTTACAAACCTCCGGAGTTGACCAAGTGTCGACGCGGGGAGTCGAAATAGTTTGGATATGGGTCCGTGGTGATATCTTTCCTATTGGAGCGGGTACCTCATCTACGTCCACAGGTGGACTTGGATGACCGAGATGTCAAGGATGCACACATGACCCAATGGGCAGAGGTGATGGCCCGTCATGGTGGCGGGGGCCCCATCATAGGCTACAGTACAAGGTTCTTCACTTGGCTAGAGGGACATCTCCTCGTGATTGAGGATTATCCGTACAACGAGACGGATTTCAGAGGTGATCCCGGCCTGGTGTTGCCCAAGGGAGCACAATGGAGTGACATCGGTAAGAACAACTTTATGTTTTTTCATTTTATATATATATGATTTTTTTTAGAGTAGAGCTCATGGCTTGACATTTCGTGCAGATGTGGGTCCATCACGACCAGTTGGAGTCTCACTCATTGCGAGGAGAGGAGTGGTGCCCGTTGTATGTCCTATGATACGAGATGCCACCGAGGAGGTGGAGGAGGTTTATGAGAACCTCAACAGGTTGACACTGGATATCCTAGAGCCGAGTGTCCGTGACCTACCTCGGGGTTACCAGAGATGCACCGTCGGGGTGTCTACACGTTTTGGCACGCTGCTAGCTAAAGTGGCGAGGGCCGTAGTCTGCTATCATGAGCAACCTAGGGATTAGGTTTCTGCTTATATATGTATTGAAAGCTTATGAGCTTCAGATTTTGTAGAGATGACTCTTACTGAAAGCTAGTAGGCTTCAGATTTTTGTATCCACACCATTTTGTATCGATTTATATATATATACAGACATTTTCGGTGGCTTTACACATTATGTGTTCTATGGATGATTAATGTGATCTTGTTTTACATGTTTGCCTATACAATGGATTATTTACATGTTATGTATGCTTTTATATTTTTATGAATATGTTATGTGTGTGCATGTGCAAATCTAGAATGGAGTTGGCCATCAAGTCGGCAACTGTATTCATGTCTCGTGGAATATGCAAGTATTGAATGGATTCAAAGGACCTTTCCAAAAGACGGACTCGTTTGAAGAGATGGAGTAGGGTAGGGTCGCGAATAGCATAAACCCTGTTAAGATGAGAAATCACCAGTTGTGAATCCAAATAGATGACAACGTGGTCCATACCCAAGGAAAGAGCATCGGTTAGGGTTCCAATGACTGCCTGATACTCTGCAGCATTGTTAGTTGCAAAACCTTGACAATTTCCTCCTGAGTTGATAAGCTCGTCGGTCGGGGAATAAAGTACCCAGACTGCTGAAGCAAGGTTACGGGTATGTCGGCTGGCGCCGTCTGCGAATCCGTAGCAAGTTGCCATCTACACATGCAAACAGAACATGGTATAAGAAGCGAAAGCCCATTGCGGTCCTCTAGTTCGTAGGCTCCCTTCTCCAAAACACGTTTCACTATGTATGGTCCATGCCACATGGACTCGAACTTACCTGCCCCCAACTTATCGTGCGTTTGGTCGTATGTGAGGACCAAATCACCTTCATTAAAGACACGGGGTTTAACCGACCTGTCGTATTGTGCCTTGATGCACTTCTTGTGTGCCTCATTGGCAAGAGCAGCATCGCGGCGAGTCTCGCCAAGTTTTGCTAGGTAAAGGAATCGCGCTTCCTCGGTAGTGCTGTTCGGGAGAAGTTCGACTGCGAGTTTGAGAGATGGAATCACGCACTCTATTGGTAGGACTACCTCCAATCCATAAACTAACTGGAACAGTGTAAATCCGCTGGCAGTCTTAACAGAGGTCCAGTATGACCATAGTGCGGAAAAGAGCATGTTGTGCCAGTTAGACTTGTGCGTACCCACCATGCGTTGAATCATGGTTTTCAAGACCTTGTTAATGGCCTCTACTTGTCCATTCGACTGCAGGTAGTGAGGTGTTGAGTTTTCATGACGAAAACCCAATTTGGTGCTCAATTCGTCGACCATGTGGTTCTGAAAGTGAGATCCATGGTCAGTAACTATGGCTTGTGAACTCTGAACCGTGAGATAACATGATTGAACATGAAGAGTGCGGCGGTTTTGCCGTCGTCAGTGTACGTAAGCATAGTCTCGGCCCACTTTGTAAAGTAATCCACGGCTACTATGACATAACCATGCCCCCCGTCTGAGGTAGGCTTACAGTGCATGAAGTCAATGCCCCATTTTTCAAAAGGGCCAACAGCAATAACCGGGTGTAACGGGGCTGGATGGGTGCGCTTTTTCGTTTGAAAATGCTGGCATGGGGGACATTTTTTAACGGCCTAGATACAATCTTTAAAGATAGATGGCCAGTAATATCCCGCGCGTAGAATCTTCTGGGTCGTAGCCATCCCAGAGAGATGACTGCCACAAACCCCAGAGTGACAGTCATTTAAAAAATGTTCAGCCTCCTATGTGTCAAACAACGTCGAAGAACGAAATCGACACCACGACGATACAGGGTATCGCTAACGATCAAGTAATACTTGGCGTGGTGGCGTATTCAACGATGATCGTCACGAGACAGTTGCGGGTTGAAACGTTGGGTTTGGAGATATAAGGTAATATCCCCATACCACGGGTCAGTCGTGCTGATGAGGAACAATGATTCGTCCAGAAGAGAATCATTGGGCTCAGATCCTAAATCAACACGGGGAAGATCGCGGATGAGCTCGGCAAACACCAAAGACTTCTTAGACTTGGCTTTCTCGAAGAAGAGGTCGAACTCCTGAAGTATCACGATCCAACGTGAATACCTGCCCCCAAGTACTTGGTGAGTTAAAACGTGGTAAATGGGGTTCGAGTCGGCAATAATGGTTGTGGTGCGAAGCAATATGTAGTGATGGAACTTTTGGACGGCAATGACTGCCGCGAGAGCGAGCTTCTCGACATGTGAATAACGAATTTCGGAGTCGATAAGACCCTTACTTAAGTAGTAGATCACATGCTCCTGGGTGTTGTTGTCCTCCTGTACCAAGACCATGGCGATCATGGTGGCAGAAGCGGCAAGATAAAGAATGTAATCTTTGTAGTAATTGGGCGGTTGGAGCACAGGGGCATGCGTAATGGCATGTTTCAAACTATCGAAGGATTGTTGCGCTTGATCGTCCCAAATGAACGGCACGTCCTTCTTGAGTAGTCTCATATAACCCTGCGTCTTTTGCGCGAAATTACAGACAAAACGCCGTAAGTAAGTTGCCTTCCCTTGCAAACTTTGAAGTTCCGTAACATCAGTAGGAGGTGGGAGAGCAATAATGGCTTCCACGTTCAAGGGATCAATGCAGATCCCGTCTTTCGAGACGATAAAACCGAGAAGGCGTCCGGACTCGACACAAAAGATACACTTGTGAGGGTTCAAGTGAATGTTATACCGCTTGCATCTAAGGAATACAGCCGTCATATGATCAATGTGGAACTCACGCTGCTGTGAATGGGCAGGTAGGTCATCAAGGTAAGGTTCCACAAAGTCCTTCACGTCATGAAAAGCGTCCGACATGGCCTGCTGGAATGTGGCACCAACATTTTTAAGGCCAAAAGGGTGTTGGGAGTACGGTTGTCATTACACCAAAACCCGCAAGTGATTGGTAAACTCACCACCGCTAGATTTCAAGGATCCACAAGAGGCGATTAGTCCTTGTCACGATACACCGGGGAGCGCTGACTATTTGCAATTTCGTGCAACAATCTCCCCCTCAGCGCGAGCCGAATGTGTATCAAACTCGTGACCTCTAGCTCTGATACCAATTGTTGGAAGTACAGTTGTCGTTACACCAAAACCCACAGGTGATTGGTAAACTCACCACCACCAGATTTCAAGGATCCACAAGAGGCAATTATTCCTTGTCACGATACACCAGCGAGCGCTGACTATTTGCAATTTCGTGCAACAAAGGGAGCTTGCGATAAGCAAACGTGCCCCAAGGACAGATGAAAGTTGTTTTATGTTGGTCGGTTGGGTGGATCTCAATCTGGTTGTAACCGGAGAAGCCATCCATGAATGAAAAGATAACACTTCCGGCACAATTGTCTATGATCTCGTCGATAAAGGGAGTGGGGTAGTTGTCCTTAAGACGGCCTTGTTCAAATCCCGATAATCGACACAGACACGAATGGTGCCCTGCTTCTTAGCCACAGGGACGACATTTGACACCCATTATGTTAATGGAACGGGGTAGATAAAGCCAGCCTTTAAGAGCTTTTCAATTTCTGCCTTAATTGCCGCAGTTTTTCAAGGGTGTACTAGTTGTAGCTTTTGTCGGACTAGTTTAGCATCAGGATAGGTTCGAATTTCATGTGAAACTATGGCAGGGTCTATCCCGGGCATTTCCTCGTAGGTCCAAGCAAACACGTCTCGAAATTGCTTGAATAAGGCCGTGAGAGTAGTAATTTCTTCAAGGGAACACTTCTGGCCTAAGCGAATGTGTTCCACTACACCGGGGGTGATCGAGATGTCAACCGGGATGGTGGCTTCAATGTTTGCCAAGTTGCCCTCGGAGTCTGTATAACACGTGAGTATCGGGGACTGGGGTGGGGGTAGACATCCAGTGTGAAAATGGTGGTGATGTTGTTCTCTACAGAATCCAATGGGGGAAGGAAAGACAATCTATGGTGGTGGTCTTCCCACGGAGGGTCATCCGAACTCATAATCTCCATGATGGACTCGTCAGATGGAAAAGTCTGGAGCAGAGGATCGGGTAAGGATGACGTCTGCTGTAGAGAATAGGATGTGGAGGCCACAGACAAGTGGTCCTCTGGTGCTGACTGGATAGCCTCGTAAGTAAGTTCAACGGGTGAAAGAGGCATGGAGTCTCCAATCAGGTGCATAGTGGCTTTATCAGGTACAAGCCATTGATCGGTAGAGTTGGGAACAGATGAAATCCCAGAGGAGATCATGTTCACCTTGGCAACATGATTGGGGGAATCCAGGGTTGGAAAGACACCCATAAAAGATGAGTCTTTTATGAGACCGACCCCCATGCTCTCATATAGCTGCGAAGATTGTCCAAGTAATGGGACATTAACGTCGGGATGAGTAGTGGTGTCCGGTGTGCAGAAGTCCAGTTGGTCGACAGTGACAATTCGGCCTTGGTGGGGGAATTGTACTATGCAAAAGACAGATGACGCGACAGCAATCATGGCGTAAAACCAAGTACGACCAAGTAGGAGGTTATAATCCAAAGGGGCTGCGACTACTTCCACGTTAATGGTTGCGGTCTTGCCCCCAACTCGACTGCTAAGGCTTGTAATAGCCCATGAGGTTGAAAGCCACAACCGTCGAATGCTTTCAAGGTACTGGGAGAACGGTTTAACTCGGGAGAACCAATGGCTCTCCAACACGATATCAACATAACCGAGGTAGAGGCACCTTCGTCCAAAACGATACGATGGATTGTCTTCCCAGCAACGTTCGTAGCAACTTGAAATGCAAGTTGGTGGGAAAGCCTCGGTTTAAAATACTCGAGACGAAACATGATAGTATTAGAGGAATCCAGATCAACTGCGCCAATGGAAACAAGAAGAGTCTTGCGCTGATTGGGACAGTTTTGCAAGACCTCTAGCGTCGACATAGCACAAGGAGCTTGTGCCAAGTCCTCTACAATGTTGTAGTTTTGAGCTGCCCAAGCATTAGGATTGAAAACGGCTTTTCGAATCATGCTCTTGGGAGGACGCAACACTAACTTTAAAGAAGGCTTCTCAATCGTAAGAGAAGCATGTGGCATGGTAACGTTGGGAATAGAAGTGGAAGCTTTTTCAGTATTACTTCCAACGGGTTCCTTCTGAGGGACCGAGTCCTACGAGCGTGAACGTGTGTTCAAGTTAACCGTCTCACTACGCATCATGAGAACATGCGCGGTGGAGGAGGCCTCTCCGTGTGCAGGAGAGGTTTGAGCAATCAGCTGTTGATTCTGAGAAGGGAAGGGGTCATTGAGAACTACGGGCGTAGGGTTTCTCTTGAGAAACTTTTGTACTTCATCTCGGTGAGGACATTCCTTAGAGAAATGGTCACCACCACACAATAAACAAGGATACTTCAACTTCCTTTTCTGATTGGTGTCTTCAGGGGTGCTCTTATTCTCCTGCTGGTTAGAAGATTTCTTAGGTTTACCTTTGTTTTTCTTCTTACCACTGGATTTCTGAGATGAAGTTGATTGAACAGAATTCACCTCTTCGGTGGAGGCAGTAGTGGGTGACTTGGTGGTGTTGTTGCCAGCATGTGGTGGGGATGGGGAAGAACCCTGGGGGTTCGATGATCCACCAGTTTGAGTAGAAGGCTAGGAGGTAAGGGAACCAATGATGCCATCGTCCTGAGGTCCCTTGGGTGGTTTCGCAGGGTCATACGTAGGGCGGGGCGCGACAGGAACAATTTCATACAACGTGTCGGATTGAGCATAGACCAAGTCTAAGTAATGGGCACGGGCAATAGCCTGTTCCTCAGTGACGGCCCCTCCCATGGCCACGTCTCGAGCTACGACCGGTAAGAGAGACTTTGTGAACCAGTCAGCTAAGAGTTAGTCTGGAATATGAGCCTTAATAAGACGTCCTCTCCTCCGCCACTCATGTATATGATCTGAGATATGAGTGGCAGTGTTTTGGCGGAGCGAGGTCAATAAGTCCATACCAGTCTCATAGCGAATGGGCAACTGGAAATGGGTCAAAAATGACATAGCAAGAGAGAGGAAATCTGGAAAAGGGTTGGGTGGTAATTCAATATACCACTTGGCAGCTGGGCCGGTGAGAGTCCGTTGGAATAACCTAAGACGGATCGAGTCGTCCATCAAGGAGTTGGATGAACACCATAAGTGGTATGTCATCACATGATTTTTTGGATCCTCACTAGGTTTGCCATCAAACTTGGGAATATCTAACAGTAGTTTCACAGGAATTGGTGGCCAATTATGTCCGTGGAAGATGGAATCATTCGTCAAACGAGACAGGTAAGGTATGTCCAAAGTGGCCAAAAAGGGCAGCTGTTGGTTCAGCTGCAGATACTGATAGTACTGATAAGGCATGTATGGACCAGTAGGACCTTGTATCAACTAGTTGTAGGGTGTTCCCGAAGGAAATTGGCCATAAGGGGGTATGCCACCCGGACCATATGTAGGTCCGCCACCATAATAAGGTGGTCCATAGCCATAGGGTGGGGGTCCGCCGCCACCACCAGGGGGATGGAGGTCCACCACCGCCGCCGCCGGGAGGGGGTGGAGGTCCGTCGCCACCGCCGAGAGGGGGCAGAGGTCCGCCGCCACCACCGAAATAAGGTGGTCCTCCACCGCCTCCGCCAAGAGGGGGTGGTGCACCACCTCCTCCGCCGCAGGGATGGGGACCTCCGCCGCCTACACCACCAGAAGGGTATGGTCCTCCGCCACCACCTCCCCCAAAATAGGGTGGTCCTCCACCATAAGGTGGGGGTCCGCCGCCACCGAGAGGAAGTGGCCCTCCTCTACTGGGAGGGGTAGGGCCTCCACCTCCGCCGCCAGAGGCGGGTGGGCCATTGTTACCAAAATGAAGTGGGCCTCCACCAGAAGGTAGAGGTCCGCCTCCTTCGGAATTGAATGGGGGCTCGCCGTCTCCAGTCACCAAACAGGGGTGGTGGTACCTGAGGGATGGTTGGTGGGGATCCATTCTGTAAAACATTTTGGTGCCCCCATAGAGTGTATGGATTTCCGGGATAAGGTATCCCGTAGAGTGCGTTTCCGGGATTGAATTGTCCCGACACAGGGTTAAGATAACCTGGATACGCTTGACTCCATGGTGGTTGGTTGGAATGGGATGGTCCCCCAACATGAGATAATCCCATGGTGGATGCTCCAGCAGGTAGGGTAGTTCCAACGGAAGGACCGATGGGGATTGCGCCTCCTGTATTATGGTTAGGAGACGGTGGTTTCCCCCCAGCAACAACGTGATAATCACTAATCAATGGTGGACCCAACGAGGGTTGTTGATTACCCACTACGGAATGAACATTACTCGTAAGGAAAGTAGGGGGCAAAGAGTATCCTCCCCGCGAGTTTTGCGGTGGGGGAGGAGTGGGCAACGTTCTCATAGTAGTGAGAGGAGTGTTGGACTGTTGTCCTTCAACAGGTTGAGTCGTTTGGGGTATAGAACTGGTCTCCTGTCTAAGGGGTGTACTTGCAGGAAGTGAGGGTTGACTAGGTTCATAAGTGATCGTGTTGTGGATGAATGGTTCCGGTGAGTCATAAGATAAAGTGCAAATCGGGATCTACCGATATGCGGGTAACGTCGGGTCTTCAACCCTTCGTAAAAGGCTTTGTCTTCGAAATTCCTCGCCCATGGCACGTAATCGATTCAAGCGATCACGAAAGGGTCCGAAAAGCTCGTCGGAGTGGGCCAAGCGAGTGGGGGATGTAGTGGCAAAATGGGTCACTTGTTGACCTAGAGAAGTTTCCCAAAAGGGTGCAGCTGGACCAAACGCAGCTGATATAGGGTCGTCCTGGGGGTGGTTAAACCATTCCACCGATCCAGGCTCTCCCGGTAAAACGGGAGGTATGTCTTGTGAAGTGGAAGTTTCCGCCTCTTTGCCCCTGGAGGGGTTGCAGGTGGGTGAGTCTGGAGGGAACATATGTGCCCCAACATTCAAAGTAGGGTTTTCTACTTCAGGTGACACGACCGTGACGTGTGGGTCCATTCTTACCTTCGAAATTACCTCTTGATTAAGGGGATATTCGGGTGGTAAGTTCAAAATTTGACGGGACCTTCTCCAAGGAAAGTCAGCCAAAGTGACTGAAACAGAGTTACTCCTAAGAGTGTTCTAAACAAAAGAAAAGCAGTCCAGAAAAATCTACACAAACTAAGGCCGCAAGAAAACTTATGTGATAGGTGTGAATTCAAAAGTCTGGAACCTCACGGGATTGTTTAGGCTTCGCAACTCGCAATATACTCTAGGGTCCAACAGTTATACTCGGCCAAATTTTTCAGAGCACTAACCAGGGAGGATTAGGACCGTACCTATTATCACAGCATAGTAGCAGGGCTACTATTCTTATTTAGAAGATATCTGCACATTCCAGAGCTTCCATTATTCAGAGCTTGGCTATGATGATTGTATATTTTGAGATCACTCATGATCAGAGCAGTGTATTATTCAAACTTATGTTAGACCTTGTGTCAAGGCTGAGCCTTGAGAGTTCAGATTTGATGACCGATGTGACCATTTATCCCATACAGTTTCAGTTCAGTGCTTAGAGATGTATTGCAACAGTGTTTCAGATGATATATGATGATTATTATTGTGATGATCATATATGACCTATGGATGTTTTATCATTGACTGTGGATTATTATCTTGTTGATTTAGTCATGTTCACAGCATCTGCTTGGTATATTATTCCTGATGTGGCAAACTGTTTAAAATGAACTATAAATTATAAAATGGACATTTACTTGCACATTTAGGTTGTTTGACAAAACCCACTGGTTTACCACCTTGCATAGATATGGTCTTTCCTGACACCAGTTGTCTGCTAGTTTAGGCTCCATATTCACTTGACTCCATCCATACATGACTTTCCCTATTTGACTTTAAACCTTGACCTGTCTCATTTAACTTTCTGATACTGAGGACTTCCCCATTTTTCTACCTCTATGTTTGGACCGCATCCCTGTATGTTTAGTGTCTCGGCTCTAAGTTGCTGACAAAACTTGCCTTTGGTGAGTTGGATTGTAGGCCTAAATCATTCTGGTCGGTTGTCCCAATGTTTGGCATTGGCTCGAACTCCCCCTAGTCACTTGACTCGAACTCCCCCAGGTCACTTGAGATGTTGTTGGCTAAAACTGAAAGCTCATGTACTACTTATGGAAACTTATAAATTCGCCCATGGAAACTAAAAAGGGCAAGAACGATGAACTGCTAAAAATACTCCTCGAAGAGTATAAGAAAGGTCCCAAAAGCAATGGTTCTTAAAAGCTATATCTAAACAATTGCTGACCTTATATGTATATGAAAACATGCCCTGGATGCAAGCTGCAACTAGTTGTGCTTATCAGCACACCTGAGATCCGAAGGGTTATGTAAGCCAAAAAGGCCATGAAATGAAATTGAATGATCCTAATGAACCTGGATCAACTTGATGTAGACATGATGCCTAAGTTGAATAAGCACTCTCTAAACAACTTATCCATTTGTGAGGCACAGCCATCCCCCGTGTTATTTTGTCCAGCACAGAGTTTGTAGTTTTCCCCTTCTCCCAGTCCAAAGTATTTTTGAGTTGAGTAAGACAAGTCAACCCCTTGGCCCAACCTTGTTCCTAGCCTTCATCCTTCACTAGCAGTTTGACCATATCCAATGGGTGAGTTTGTCATTTAAACTATTGTGCAAGTAATTTCAAATAACAAAGGAAATATGGTAACTTAATCAATGCCACTGAATGGATGTTATACTTTGAGCTTGGCTGTGAGAATGATTAGAGAAACGTGTCTTAGTCTACTGATGTGATTTATCCTTGGTTGTATATTATTGGGATCCGTGATGATGTGGGCCATATATATACCTATAGATGATGATTGATGGTCCCACATACTTTATGATGATGCCATATGATGGACATATGGTTAAGATGATGATTGATGCAGTTCATCAGGTTTTATTATTACTTGAGATCATCAGATTATGCACTGTCCATATATGGTGGACCCTACAGCTGGCCCATTAGGGAAACCCATGGTGTATGAGTACACATTCCTAGTGGATTTGGGTCTTCTGGATCCAATGAGACACTTATCTTTCAGTTCCGGGCACTTCTAATAGTGATTGATGTTGTTTTACACTTGTTGACCAGATTTGGGGTTGATTTCCCAACCTGAGAAGTAGGGGCCAGGAGAGGCCAGTTCACCTAGGGCGCTGTATGAGGAGGGGGTGGTCCAGCCACTTGTTTTTACCATTTACCCCCCCTTCTGGAGAGCCTGGTGGGCTCAGTTGGACAGCGCAGATGCCCTAGGAGGCAGTTTTGGCACTTTCACAGTTACCAAGGCAATTAAAAAATGGGATAAAGTGGTCACTGAGGAATTCGATTTGGGCAATTGAGGCAAGGTTTTGGCACTTGGTTTTCACAGAGGTCTTCTAGGGTGATCCCACTATCTTCCATCCAGTTTTCACCATGTGGGTAGGCCCACAGCGATCATAGGAGGTCTTTTACTGCTTGTCTGTCACAGATTTTGAGGACAGATTTGGTTATTTATATTTATCTTGGACATATTTTATTATTTTATTGTGCCTTGGGGATGAGCTAGTAAGGATTGATGCCTCCTAGCCCCACCATGTGCTCCATATGTCATGTCCTGTCATTATGAGGTGGATTTTGGTACTTTTACCCCCTCTAGTGGATGACATCACCCTCCATGATTATTTTTAGACTATGACATCATCACTTTATGAGTGATCCATGTGTTATGTTATTATGGTTCATCTTAGCCATTGATTGTATGTTGAGATCTTTTAATCTCAACCATTCATTTGATGTAGTATTGTAAAGTGGTATAGGGTTTTGGTCTTTATTATCCTATATAAGGAGGAGACCCCCTATTGTATAGCTCACCTTTTGGAGCTCTGGAATATTGGAATAGAACACTTCTTTGTGGAGCATATCTCTCTTGTCTTGTGGATTCTCTTGCATCTTGAGTATACAGTATCTCTTCTATGTATCATTGTGGGTTTTGGTGCTACTTCTAGTTTTCTTGCAGGGGAGTCGAATTGGTGGAGAGGAGGGCGATTTCTTGAGGGTTATTGTTGGAGGGATCCACATATTCTCTCTTGGGTTGATCTTGTGACAGGGAGTATCATTATTGTATCTTCGTGACATAGTTGATGCTTTCTATTACATCTTTCTATCATTTTCATAACATCTTGCTTGACTTGTTTCTCTTGATCTTGTCTTGTAGGAGGAGGACGATTTGGCTTCTTTGAGGAGGACGTTTTGGTTTGGAGCAACAAAATTGCACTCTTGAATATACACATAGGAGAATGCTATCAATTTGCAAGGTGGCCATAAGCAATTGAGGTAAGATCTACAAGGTATGTGCCTCTTTCCATCCATTCTTTCTTCATTGGTCACAAACCCTAATTAATTGAAACCCTCATTTTGGTTTTTCTTAGATCTACTTAGATCTAGCCTTGCCTTTGAAAAGATATTAAAAACCCACCTCTATAGCATCCACCCCTAGTTGGATCTATAGTTTGGTGGTGATTGGGTTAAAATTGACACACTTTTCAAGGCAATAAAGCCCTCTTGAGCCAAATCGCACTTCCTTGGAGAGGCTTGTTTGGTTAGATCTAGCATATGGGTAGGTGAGATCCCACTTGATTCATAATCTACACACTCGATAACCTACCCTTAGACTTTTACTTTGGTGATTTCTACCTTGTGGGCATCATTCCACATTTTAAGGGATTAAATTCCCATTTTGGACTACTTGGCATCTTAAAACTCAGATCTAGTAAGATCTAACCCCTGGATTGCCTTGATTTTCAAGATCCACATAGATCATTGGCTAAACTACTTGGATCTATAATTTGGTGGCCATTGGACTTGTTTTGACTCACCTTTCCCACCTTTTAGCCCTCCTTGAGCAAAGTCGCACTTCCTTGGGTGACTAAGTTTGCCCACTTTAAGGACGTGGGTAGTTGAGATTTTTATGGATTTGGAAAGAGCATAATTTGAAACCTACATCTAGTGTGTCATTTTGTGACGATCTGCCTTGGTGGTAGCATTCCTTGTTTCAAGGGATTGTGGTCCACTTAGGGTCATATCATGAAACATTAGATCTAGAAAGATCCAACCATTATATCTCAATTAGCCCACTTGATTTGCCTACTTGGTGTCCCAATCTACACTTTGACATATCTTTTGACTCCATTAGCCCATCCAACAAGGCACTAGTCCTCCTTAGGTAAGTCGCACTCCTTGGGAATTGTGTCAAACCTTAGATCCCATATGTGGGTATTCCTAATTTTAACTTAGATCCATAGATCTACTCATTACATACCCCTTAGTACCAATTTCCCCCCTTAAAGTCCACCTTGTGGGTTCCATTTGAGTCATTCACATATCCCAAGAAAGTGGGTCCCACTTGTGTAATACATGATACTAGATCTTGTCTTTTTAGCTCATCATGTGGCCTAAATCATACATTGGTTGAAACACTAATCATCTCTCAAACCACCTTCAACCATACTTTAATTTCTAGGTCCACTTTACCTTGCATTGGTTTCCGTAACTTACCATTAACTCATCCCTAGGAACCTTTGTTTGGGTCCAATCATCTTTAATTGGTAGTAGGGTCTCCCCCTAGGTCTTGATTCATCTAGATCTAAAGCGAAGAGTGCCTCGGTTGGCGTGACTCCCACCTTGCATTGGGAACCGTGGCATCTCTTGGGTCACCTCTTTAGTTGTCCATCTCCTCTGCCATCCCGGATGGGATACCACTAGGGACAACTACAAGTTGTGTGATAATAGTACCCCTAACCATATAACCCGACTACCTGATAGTATGTGCGTAGTAGCTCCCCGAGTGCTGTTCTCGGTGTATTGTTCTACCAAGACAACCAAATGGATAGCTCAGTTGGTTTCAGGAATCCTAATGGTGTCTCCCGATATACACAAGGTACGTGGGAGTTCAAACCCGTAGTGGTGTTGTCTAATGCACAACCGTACGGCACAAGACCTTCCTATATACTATCGAGTACATGAAACACCTTTCAATATACGCCAAGTACGTGAAGTGCCTTTCGATATACCCTAAGGTACGTGAAAGAGCCTTCGATATACTGGTTGGAACGTGAAAGAGCTTCGATATACCGGTTGGTATGTGGAAGACTACAATACCCCCGGAATACAATGCTGGCAAGTAACGACAACTGCCACGTTTTACGACGCCAGAACACGTCTTTAACTTAACACACAAGTTACTAAAGATTTTACCCTAGTTCTACCGTTAATTTTATTTGGACGGTTAGGTGAATGCATGAGGTGAGTACATAAACGTAAACATAATGCAAGCTCTAACTACATGAAAAAATGCACTTTTTCTTTTGATGAAATCTATGTACGGGAAGGAGAAATCTTTTTCAAGTGATTTTTACCAAAACAACAAAGCTTCAACAAATCTCAATTCTACCAAATTTGACAATGAAAAAACTCTTTTCGTTTTTCCAAGCAAAACATGAAAATCAACAAGCATCAAAACCAAATCAAAGCATTTTCTTTTTGTCTTTTTCAATTTAGAATGAAACTAAAAATGATGAAAAAGAGAATTTCTATCTAGAGCACACTAGCTTTTCAAACTTCACTATGGCAACCTAAAAGCATGAAAATCAAAAGCACATGTAATTTTCAAGCATGGAATCACGTTTTGAAAAAATTTGACTATACTTTGGGTTTTTCAAGAAAATGAATGGCTCATAGTTCGAGAAAAATACAAATGATTAACTCTTTTCCAAACTTTCCCAAAAGATCTATGACGAATTCCAATGCATGAACCGATTTCTACAACACTTCTCAAATGCACTTGAAAACGGTAAAAATGAAGCACTTTTAATTTTTCCAATGATATGCCAAGACTACAACTTGATAACAATAATGTTTTTAAGCGTGAATGCCTGAAAAGAAAGATTATTTGCAACAATTTAAACACTCAGAAATTCTCAAGAGAATGACAAGCACTCCAATGAATCGAAAACACACAAGATACTCAAAAAACAACCGGATGCAAGCAAAGCTTAAATAACATATGCAAAAAGGGGTCTGGGATCATATCCAATGCCAAGACTAGATCAAGTGAGGCAAAGTCAAGTGGATGAAGGTGGGGGAGACTAAAGCGTCCACCACTACCAAATCTCAAACTTGTCCAAAATGGAACCCAAAAACCAATCCAAACAACCCAAACACTACCAACACAAAATCAAAAAGGTCTCTGACTGGAAGATGCGATGCAGAGAATGTCTGTAAGGCAAACCAAACTCAAAGGTTGGAGAGGAGATGACCCAATCCCTAGGCTTGACTGCTCGGCACAGCCTGTGGTCAGACTCAGAGCGCCCGTCGCAGGTGGCAAACAGGTGTTCTGCTACGACGTCGCAGGACATAAGACTGAGCTGTGCGCTATTGGCGTAGGTTGCAGAGCAGCAAATTGCACCCGGGACCAGGACGTCGCTCTGGCTATACTACCCAAGTGCGACGGGTGAAATCCCAATGCAAAAATAAAAAAGATCTCCAAAAATGAGCAATCAAAAGGTTTGACAATCATACATACAGACTCGGAGAAACCTAACAGACTCTTCAGAGAGAAGATCTGATGGTGAAAAAGGCTCAAGAGGCAAATGAAATGGCTTGCAAAGAAATCAAAGAATATGACATTCAAATTGAAACTTAAAACAACGTACTTATATTCCCCAGTATGGTCGCCAAATTTGTTACTGGACAATTTACGGAAAGCGGACTTAAGGCGTGATCTCCTTAGTTCAACGTGAATCTAGAACAAATAGGATAGAAATAGAACTGCTTTCCTAGATCTAGTTAAAGATCGAGTGATTAGATGTCTTACCTTCAGATCGTAGATCTTTCTCCTTGTTGTTGCTCCAAGCTTCACGGTCGTCACATCTCAGCAGCAAAACCTGTCAAGACATACAGAAACAGTACAAGTAGTAAAACATATCTAAACAGTAACAGATCTAAGTAAACTACACAAACAATATCAACACACCAACATTTGGTGGAAAGAGTTTATATTACTGTATTAAAAGAGGGAAATAAAAAGTAGAGAGATGATTACAACCAAGACTTAACGTCGCAATCCTCCTCCAACAAGCCAAGCCAAAGCCTCCAAAGGAAGTATGAGTCTCCCAATAGATGAGGAGTAGGGATCTCCTAAGCTAATTTCACCAGCATGCAAGTGCTATAGACTTCCTCCTTTTGGAATGGGAAGGGGCTTCATATATATACGACTAGGAGGATAGGGTAGGTTGAGATATAGTGGGAGAGGACTAAGGGATCCTCCCAAAGGGCTAGGGAATTGAACGCCAGCTCCCCCTATAGGTTAGGGATAGAGATCCAAGTCACACGCCTTCGAGAAATGGCTCGAAGCTGCCCTTTATCCACTTTAACTGACATCGTTGCAGGCTGCAGTTGGACAACCTGCGTCGTCGCATGCTGCACAAAGGTGACATGCGACGACCTTGAAAATAGGTCAGTATCTCTTCTAGTTTAACTTCCTAGTCATGGGAACTTGAGGGATGTTTACACTAAGTCTTATGGTAGCAAGATTTTAGGTGTAACAGTCTTCAAATTAGTACTCAGCACATTTATAGCAGCAAAGATTGATAATTAAAAGATGCTAGGATTAACATTCCTCAAGAGTCAATAAATAACCTTGCCATTAACATGAATGTAACCTCTACATCTATATGACAACAGAAGATTAGGGAGATTAACCAAAGAGTAATATGTGCCAAATATCTTCTATGTGTAATGTAGAATACAGTGCTCTTTAGATCAGCATGTAAAAGTCCTTTAAAGACTCTCAAGAATATTGGATCAAAAGACTATATTGTCAATACATAATTCAACCATTAACCAAATATGCAATGTATGTTATCAATGAAACGCCAATGAGAAATTAATCCAAGATCATCATAAAATGGCAAGTCATTTATTTAAGTTGACATGTATCATGAGTAATCATTGTTGTGTATGTAGAGATATAAACCCAAGATAAAAATGTTGAAGCTTGTCAATGTATGTATATCAGGGTTCAAGTTTATAGGCTGTCGATCAAGTATACCATATGAAGTGTGGATCATCAAATAAAGCGTTAGATACAACTCAAAAGATACCAGCAATCATAGACTATTATTACTCAACTGAATACAAGTCATTAGATACATCATATTTAATACCAATTAGTTATTTGCAGATCCGTAAGTTCAATTTTCTATAAAACAGGGAAGCTATAAAACAACCTCGGGAAGGGGTAGAAACAGCCCAGATCTGCACAGAAAAATCAGGACAGCAAGCAAAGAATCCCTAGGCAGCACCCAGAAAGAGTCCGAGCAACCCAGTAGGTGACTGGGTAACATCCAGGAAGGATCCGGGCAACGAGTAGGGCTCGGGTAGGTTGTGCATCTAGCCATATGACAGGAATGAGGTCGATGTTCCTTAGTATTTCAGAGATAGACTCAAACTGCCATGTGGGTTGTGGGACTAATATCATGCATGCAGTGAAGGGGGTTGGATGTGTGAGATTACAACTAGAGTCATGAGGGCAGAGATGTTGTTTGTTCTAGAGCTGAAGATGACTTGCTCCTAGTTTCAACTTTGGAGGACCAAGGAGTATGGGGTTATGTTCCATGATGGACAGGTACGCATATGGTCAGAGGGAGCTACCCAGGATGCAGCAGGGATGATGCATCTTGGAGGTGGCAAAGTTGTTGTTTGTTCTAGAGCTGAAGATGACTTGCTCTCAATTTCAGATTTGGAGGACCAAGGAGTATGGGGTTATGTTCCAAGATGGACAGATACACATATGGTCAAAGGGAGCTACCAAGGATGTAGTCGTGATGATTGGCGTAAGATAGGGTAAGTTGTACGGGTTGTCAGGACAGCCTGTAGATGGGTCTAAGGGGATCTTGGATCATGGACCAATGTCAAAGACAAAGGGTGGTGGGCGAGAGGCTTCGTCCAGATCTGTCTGCGGACCAAGTTGGCATGAGCTGACAATGTTGGATGCTCAAGAGCAAGAAGAGCTTCCTAGGAGCATGATGGAGGTACTTACAGATCAGATTCCAGCACAAGTAGTAGGAGGATCTTCCAGTTTAGAGGGAGCAGCTACAGCAGGAAAGGATGTGATTGATCATGAAGGAGGTTCTTCCAGAAGTACCTTCCTCACTAAAAGGGAGTGATAGTTTTTGTAGCTCGGATGGGTGCTTCAATGTTGGCTAAGGTGTCTTAGATGTAGAAGTCGTCCGAAAAGTGACTTTCTAGACAAATGTATTTTATAACACTTTATGTAAATGTAAAAGGGTAACTTAAGTGATCTCAATGAGAGATTAAGTCATAGCCATTGATATATGACTTAAGTGATCTCAACGAGAGATTAAGTCCCGACCATTGGATTAGATATAAGGGTCAATATTGAGTCAGTAATATTTGGCTCATGGTATTTGAGGGCCCATGGTATTTGCATAAAGCGAATGTTATAAAAAGTCTATGGAGAGTTGTAGACATAGATCATATGATCACTGTCAGTGTGTGTGAGATACATTGAGAGTGAGTGATCAAATCTAAGAGAGGGATTCTCTTAGAGGCTTTGGAGAGAGGGATTCTCTCAAGCTGAGATCAATGAGTGATCAGATCTAAGAGAGGGATTCTCTTGGAGGCTTTGGAGAGAGTGATTCTCTCAAGCTAGGGTTGTCTTCAATGATTGAGGGTTTGAGCACAGATTGCAGTGGGAGTGAGTCAGTAGGATCTCTAGAGCTCTATAAATTGTAAGTGTTGTTTTAAATCTGAAATAAGAAGATAATTTGTTGTGGGTTTTCCCCAGGGATTGGAGTTTCCAAGGTAAATACAAAGTGTCAAATGTGTTGATGATTTCTTGTTGAATTCCCGCTGTGCATCATTTGTTAAGTAATCAATGTGTTGTAATTTTTTATTCAGTATTTATCTACATTATAAATCTGGGTATAAACATCAGTGAATAAATTGCAATCAGATCTAGTTATGAAACGTTAACAAGAGACGATTTGGTGATCATTGAATAGGAGAGAGTAGAAAGGTTCAAGCCCTTGTCGTAGTCTTTGATAGTCAAATGAGATTTCTCTTCAAGCTTAATGGAGAATTCAAGAGCTGAAAATTCTTCAAGTTAACCTGCATGCAAAGTTTAGAAATTCCACTACAAGAACCAATATATCATGAGCTGAAAATAAAGTTACTTAGCAAGTAAAACAAGCTAAACTTTGAATTGAGATTACTACTTCTACAATAATTCCCAAATATACTAACACAAAAGAAATAGACACAAGAGTAGCAATATAAGATAAGATAATTTTATTCATGTCCAACAAATGACCACAAAGTAGGTCAATGGGACTATGCGGTACCAAGATAACAATACAAAGTGGGAGCCCAAAAAGTAGCTCCTATAAAAAGCAAAAAACATAACTCAAACCTAACCCTAACTCCATAAATCGAAAGTCGGTCTCAGAGAAAATATACAAAGAGAGATATGAAGAGATCCGATCCAAGAGAGGAAAATGTATAAAGGGAGTGGATTTGAGCGATGTGATACAAAAATGTCGTAACTGTCACTGTCATGGGGCACTTAAGACACTGGAAGCACTGGAAACATTAGGAGTATCTCTCCTACCATCCAAGGCCGACTGGAGGAAGCTCAAAAGAGTACTATGTCTAGAGGAAGAACTAGAAGAGGAACTGCAATGGGTAGTGCGTCGCTGTCTGGAGGAGGGAGCCTGCTGTCATCTCCTGAATGAAGTCATCTGACTATTGAGATGGGGCCAAGACTATCCCCGCCGCTGGTGTTGGACAGAGGTGGAGGTGGATTGTCGTGTCCTAACTGAGCAATCAAGATCAGTTCCCCCATCGATCTATCTCTTAGTGCCCCTGGAGGAAGGGAGCACCGAAAAGAAGTAAGTGATACTCTAAGTGGAGGTTGGTCCCGACAGAGAATGTCACTGGAGGGTGAAGGAGCAAAGTTGGAGAGCCTCCTACAAGTATAATGCCAGACATCTCTAGTCGAGGTATCCAAATAATCTAGTCAACGTCTGAAGCTCTGTGGGAAGAAGGTCCCTAAAAAGACAATGGAATCGCCCTCGGATGTCGTAGTAAATAGAACATCGAAAAATGAAGTGCTCCTCGCTCTCAACCTCTCGAAGGTGACATACCTAGCATAACCTATCTGACCGGTCGAGCTGGTGATCTGTCTCTACACAGAGACAGTGAGATCCCACTTTGAAAAGATCCCAAAGTTCAATGGGAACTGTGCGACCTCCATTGAGGACCACGTAGAAAATGTCTGGGCCCACATGGAAGCCTATGGCACTGAAGAAGAAGATGTGTTTATGAGGAGTCTCTTCGCATCCTTGGAGGGTGATGCTCGCAAGTGGTTTGACCGTTTGCCTGCATCATCAATCAATGGATACGATGTATTCACCGAGAAACTCAAGCATGAGTGGCCAGTCAAGTTAGATGGACGTTTCCTTTTGAACCAACTGATTGAAATCAAGAAGAAAGAAAACGAGTCTGTCCACGAGTTTAACCTTCGCTTTGACAAGATCGTGGCCAACATTCCTTCCAACATTAGGCCTCCTGAGCAAGGTATCATGATTCATTACCTCAATGCCTATGAGGGTTACCTTGGCTACCACTTAAAGGATAAAGACCCTAGTGACTTGAAAGTGGCACAAGACAATGCGAGAAAGGCTAAAGCAAATGCTGCTTCCATGGGGAAGCAAAATTTCTTTGACCTAATCAATGCCTCTTCTTCTAGATCTGAACCTAAGTTTAAGAAGGGGAAAGAACCTAGTAAAGATCCCAATGAGATGATGGAGAGCATGCATGAAATGATGAGGAATCTAACTCTCTTGACTAGGGATCTAGCTAAGAGCAAAGAGGCGGAAAGATATAGGCAACCCTATGGCCCTAAGCCTTATTGGAATCAACAAAAGAAACCTAATGAAGGTGATAGACGAAACCCCATGAGCCAAGCGTCACCTGAACCTCCTGGTATAAACTAGTCTGAAGAGCAAAGGTTGGAAGATCCTAAGTATTCCACCCATGGTGGTGATACTCCTGATTCTCCAAAGAACATTAACTGGGTTGACAACTTAGATTTTGACAAGGACTTTGGAAACATTCTGATTGATCATGAGGAAGAGTCCATAGAAGAACCCAGTCCTAGTTTTCCCATCTATGCCACTGAACAAGCCAGTAGCAGTGGTCAAGCTCCTCTTAAAACCTATCAACGAAGAAAGGATGGACAAAAGCCTACACCTTTCAATGAAAAGAAAAGTAGTGAGTTGCCTAGTCCAGTGAGTGAGCCAATTCCTCTTCTTGAGTATGACTTGGATATCAACATTGAAAGAGAATTGGACAAGGTTATGCACAACATCCCACTCACTGAGTTAATGAAAATGCCATCAATAAAAGTGCAAGTGGTAGAGTTTTTCGAGAGTATCCCTGAGACTACCACAAGTAGTGGTGAAGGTCCATCTTTTCAAAACTCAGCACCTAGTGCTATGGTTGAAGAAGAGGAGGATCCTCCCATTAACATCCAAACTTCCTTATACGAGAGAAAGAATGGTGGTCACCAACCTTTTTATCTTCCACTTCGCATTGGTGATACCCTTCTTCATAGCTACATGTTGGATCCTGGTGCCTCCATGAATGTGATGCCTTTGCAAGTCATGGAAGCTATGGGATTAAAAATAACTAGGCCCTATGGGAACGTTTGTGGAATTGACTCTAGACCAGTTCAAGTCTTTGGCTTGATTAAAAACTTGAGAGCTGACTTGTTTTCATGCCCCGACATATCCATGCTAATGGACATAGTAGTCATAGATCTCCCTCCAGCCTATGGAATGCTCCTTTGTAGGAAGTGGTATGTTGGGCAAGGGGGATATCTTCAGATGGATTTATCATATGCTATTATCCCCAACTCTGATGGGACATTGGTTAGGGTGTATTGAGAGCCATTTTACGATGGTCATCTTGAAAGTTATGAGGATGGTGTAAGGAACACATTTGGTGAGGGTGAGTTATTACCTAAGGGAATCTTCATGGTCATGGGTGGTCGTGATGAGTATCCTAGTACAGAGAGAGAAGATATTTGGAGATCATTTGGAGATGATAGTTCTTCTGAGGAAGAAAGGGAAAGAGCTATTGCTGTTAGAGAAATGAACCTTGAGTCACTTCGAGGTGAAGTGTCAGAAGAACTCAGGGCTTTGAACTAGCCTAGTGATGTGGAGCCACACACTGAACAACCTGAGCCCATCACTCAACTAAATACTTCTGAGGTTAACTTTGATCAAATAAGAAGGGGTGAGTATATACCTAGAACGGTCCATGAATGGTGATTCCCGGTTGGCCTCAACATGGAAAGGGGAAGACGAGGCTTACCTCACATCACTCCTTGGGCAAATAACAATGAAGGAACACATCCTTCCCTTGGTAAGGGGAATGATGAAGAGCCAACTGATTATCATTTTTTTGATGTTCCTGATCATTTGTCCCATTTGTCCTTGGAAGATGGGGTTTTGAGGCAAGTGAATGATAACTCCATGAGTTGGAAGGAGCATGCCTTAATCCATGATGCCCCTGGAGAGGACTTTTCTTTGTATAACTTAGCTATTTTTCAAGAAGAGCCTAGTGGGTCGAGTCTGTCTTCATCTTATCCTAGCATCCCTAGTTTCCTTTTTCCCCGTGAGTTACCTATTGGTGAAGAGAGTATGAACACCACAGATTCATTTCACACTCCTACTTCTTAACCAACATCTTTAGACACGGGAGCTCAGAGTTTTCCTAGAGCGGTTCCTAGTCTATTGCCTTTTCCCACTGATCATCTGGCAGCTTTAGAGAGTGTGACTGTTCCTGTCCCATCTGGAGAAGGTAGTAGCAGAAGTGTTGAAAACCAAAACGTACCACCTCCAGTCCATGCGGAAGAAGAAGAGGATGTTGATAGAGACTTTTGGACTGTGGGGGAAACTCCAAAGTACATCATTCACCCACAAGCTGAAGAACCAAGAGTAGAGAGTCCTCCTAGGAGAGTAGTTTGAGAAGTCCTGATTGGTAGGGTAGCCATACCTTTAGATGGTGGATCTCCCAAGTTTAATGCAATTCCTCCTGATAAGAACTCGAGGATAGTTACGCCTCAACCTCGATGCAATTCTGACATCCAACCTATTCCCGCTCATGTTGTTGAAGCCATCCCTCAATCTGTAAATCACCGAAGGTTTGAAATTGGTGATAGGGTCGTTATTCCTAATTATTTATTTTACATGCGATCCAGGGGATCTGGTGACTTTTGGGTTGGACCGCTCACTGTTGAGCGGTGCATTGATAATTGGTGTTTCCTCACTACTGGGACTGGCCAGCGTATCTTACTCCCTATCAACCAGAGGGAGTTAAGGGATTATCATCCTTGACTCTACCTTGCCTTGCCTTGCTTGCCTGTTCAGAGTAGGTAGTCTTCTGAATAAGCTCAATTGAGCAATAGGATTTGTGTGCTTTTTCTTTTTCTGTGTGCTGAGTATTGCCATTTTTCTTCTTGAGTTGTCTGCTTGATTTTGTTCTTTGTTGAGTTGTTGATTGAGTTGGGCCTTGCTCCTTCCTAAGCTTGTCTCACCTCCTGCATGCATTAAGTAGTAGTTAGTTTTCTTTTTGGCTTCCTGTGCAAATTGAGTTGAGTATGCCTATTTGAAAGAGTCTTATTTTCCTCCTGCACAGTAAAACAATAAAAATTTATATGCCATGTTAGATAAATATTTCTTTTATGCATTTCAGTTTCTGTTTTAGAGTAGATTTCATTTTCAGTTTTATTTTATATATATCTCCCATACATGCTCCATGAGGTATTCTAGTGTCTGTGAGCGCAGATACAAGTGCAAAATAAAAGTTGAAAGCAAGGATGACGCAGTGCTGGATTGAAGATTGATGCAGAGCAATTCAAGACCAGAGATTCTGAGGTTCTCAAGCGCTCTCTCCCTTAGAACACTTGTCCCAGCTGGAGCCAGATGTTATCACACCATAGTAGCAAGGCTACTATTATTGCTTAGCAGATATCTGCATATTTCAGAGCTTGGCTATGATGAGTTTATCTTTTGAGATCACTCATGATCAGAGCAGTGTATTTTATCAGACTTATGTTAGACCTTGTGTCATGGCTGAGCCTTGAGAGTTCAGATTTGATGACCGATGTGACCCTTTATTCCATACAGTTTCAGTCAGTGCCTAGAGATGTTATTGCAGCAGTGTTTCAGATGGTTTATGATGCTTATTATTATGATGTGATATGACCTATGGATTTCTGATCATTGATTATGGATTATTATCTTGTTGCTTTAGTCATCTTCACAACATTAGCTTGGTATATGATTCATGAGGTTGCAAACTTTGTAAAATGAAAATGAACTATCTTAATGATGTTATAAATTATGAAATGGGCATACTACTTGCACATTTAGGTTGCTTGACAAAACTCACCAGTTTGACACCCTCCTTGCATAGATATGGTCTTTCTTGACATCATTTGTTTGCTAGCTTAGGCACCATTTTCACTTGACTCCATCCATCCATGACCTTCCTGATTTGGCTTTTACCTTTGACTTGTCTTGCTTGACAATTTGATACGGAGGACTTCCCTATTACTACCTCTGTGTTGGATCGCATCCATGTTTGTTTAGTGTCTTGGCTCTGAGTTGGTGATAGAACTTGCCTTTGGTAAGTTGGATTGTAGTCCTAAATCATTCTGGTCGATTGTCTCGATGTTTGGCACTAGCACGAAGTCCATGTTATCACCATATATAGTAGGTGGGCTACCATACATTATTTTTCTGATTCCAGTACACTATTCAGCCAGTTCCCTTGCATTTGAGATGCTGAGATGAGCATCTACTATGGATCACTATCAGTTTACGGACAGCAGTTTTATTCCCCATGCCATGACTAAGTCTCAGGACACTCAAAGAGATGACCGATATAGCTATTTAGCCATTTGCACAGAGCAATCAGTAGTGCCCAGAGTTACAGCAGCAGTTTCAAAGGACAGATGATGGTTCAGATGATGAGCATTCAGGTATATGACTCAGCAGGTATATTATGGTATTGTGGTTATATTGCTTTTATCTCCATTCTCGTAGCATGTCTTAGCAGCTAGTATCATGATCTGGCGATCATATAGATATGTGGACCTAGTTGTACTATATATATATCATATTTGTCCCTACTCAAACTTAGAGGTTCTTGGCCTATACTCATTGGTTTTACCCTCCCTAGGGAGAATAGAGGTGATCATTCCCACCATACTTTGGCTTGCTAGTGTTGGTTTCATTATTCACTGTCTTC
Organism: Larix kaempferi; assembly: GCA_027924585.1. Lineage (NCBI taxonomy): Eukaryota > Viridiplantae > Streptophyta > Pinopsida > Pinales > Pinaceae > Larix > Larix kaempferi. The sequence continues at coordinate 810,171 of BSBM01000077.1, forward strand.
ATCCATCCATGACTTACCCAGTTAGCTCACTACCTTGACTTACTACTTGACCAGTGGCATGGAGGACCTTTTCCCACTATAGCCTCTGTATTGGATAAGTTTCCCTGTTTATTGTGTCTCGGCTCTGAGTTGGTGACAAAACTTACTTTTGGTGAGTTGGATTTCCTTGAGAAGTCCCCCTAGTCATTAAAGATGTTGGCTAAACCTGAAACTTTTAGTGCTGCCATGAATACAAAGTATGGAAATAAAATGTTGTATGAGTATCTTGTATGAAAAGCCCATCCATGCAATGTGTTTCTCAACACACATGAATGAAAGGCAAGCCAAATGAAAATGGCTATGAAATATCAAATGTTGTATCTATTGTGAAATGTAAATACCTAGGTAAACAAGCTGTCTATGACACACCTAGAAGTGCTCAAGTAAACTGGTGCCTTAAAAACACACCTGCAGCAAGAAGCCTTATGAAATGTAAATCTATGCAATGTGTTTATAAACACACATAGATCAAAGGCTATGGAAACTCTAGGCCCAAAAAGCAATGGAACTTAAACTCTATATCAAAAAGATTGCTGGCCTCATTTGTATTATGGATTGTGCGCATCTGTCAAGGTGAATAAACACTCTTTGAACAACTTACCCATTTGTGAGACACCGCCATTCCCTGTGTTGTTGCTTGTCCACTATATGTTATGGTGTGTATTCCCTTATCCATTTCCAAAGTGTCACAGTGTTAAGTCAGTAAGTCATCCTTTGACCTAACCATTTTATTCTTAGCCTTTACCCTTCACTAGCAAATTGATCACAACTATGAGGTGAGTATGACCTTGAAAGTCTTGTCTGAGTAATAAATAATAATTAATGACTTATATTTGGATTTAGATTGCCAGTAATGATTACTTTTTGTTATAATTGCTATTTGAATGGATTGTAAAGCATGTTTTAACCTTTGACACCTTGCAGCAGCTTGATGACAGTTTGAGTTATATTTTGGTCATGTTGACTTGGTCAAACCCAATTTGACCAAAAGTCAACCACAGGACATGAGGTGGCAAACCTTAGATGATACATGGTCTGGTACAAGTCACCATGGTGGGCTTATGCAATGGTTTCAAGCTTATGATGATGATTTGTGCTTTTCAGCACTTTTACAGGTTATTATTATTTGGTCTGTCGAATATGATGAGTATTTATTTTTTACCATGCAGAGATCTATATGGTGTATGCGTACACACTTTAGATGGATTTGGACCTTCTGAGTCCAATGAGACAGTCTGTTTTCAGTTCCGGGCAGTTACAGTGATTTTTAGCCTCAGTTGGATATCCTAGTGCAGTTTTGGCTTGTTGAAGGCCCTATCAGAGCAGAGCAGAGATATGATTGGTTCACCTAGAGCGCTATTGATGGAGGGGGTGGTCCAGCCACTTGTTATTACCATATTACCCCCCTCCCAGACAACCTGGTGATCTTACTTTTTGGAGCCATGCACTCCAGGAGGCAGTTTGGGCAGTTTCACACTTCCCGAGGCAGTCTAGAAATGGTAAAAATGGCTACATAGGAATTCGATTTGGACTACTGAGGCAAGGTTATGGCATGGGATGATTTGTGATGATAAGTGGGATGTCTTCCACACCTTCTCCAGCAGTTTCAGCTTCATCAGGACCCACATCCATCACTTATGGCATTTTTTGATGATTTATGGAGCCTTCCAAGGCTCACGACTTTCCCAGAGAGGCACAATTTGGTGTCTAGCATGATTATTTCTGGATATTGTGCCATGGGGATTGACCAAGGGTGTTAGAAATTACCCCTTGGACCCACCATGAGCTATTTCTTATGTTTTATCATTATGATTTGGTGGGATCCCCTCTTCTAGGGTGAGTTTGTCTACATATTGTTATATTTTATTATTGATCCATGTATTGTATTGTTGAGCTCATCTCAACCATTGATTAGATCTTTTGATCTTTTGATCTTTTAATCTTAGCCACTCATTCAAAAAGTGGTTAGGATTGTGGCCTCTCTCCATCCTATTTAAAGGAGAGAGCTTCTCATTGTACAGGGGACTTTTGGCTCTGGATTATTGGAATAGAGAATTATTATTGTATCTATCTGTTGTGTTGTGGTGAATGCTTTTCGAGTTCGTTCGTTGATTCTTCGTTTGCACTGGGTTTTTGGAGATCTTGCTTTGTTATCTTTTGTACCACGTTTTTGTCATCTATAGGTGGAGGCCGATTTGGTTTGAGGAGGACGTATTGGTAAGGGAGGACCCTCCCTACTTCTTCTTTAGATCTCTTCGTTGGTAACAGGGAGTATTGTTGTCCCAGGACCTTCTATTTCATGTTATCACTTGCTTTTCATTTGTATTTCCTCCATTGTTGCTCAACTAATTGAATTCGTTTTCCTTGGTTGACAGGAAGAGGAGGTCGCACTTGTGGTCTAGGGCATCATTTCGGCAAGCAAAATCAACAATTTATCATTTGATCTCTGCGGGAGTCTTCCTCAACAACAAGGCATCTACTTCCATCACTCAGGTATGATCTCAAGGTAATTTCTCATTCCATGATCTATCCATTTGTCTAAATGTTTCAAACCCTCATTTTACAATTTTTCAGAGCTAGCAAGATCCACTTCTCTTTTGGGTAAAAAATTTAAAACCCACCTCTATAGCATCCACGGCAATTCGGATCTATAGTTTGGTGTGGATTGGCCTTCATCCGACCCATTTTCCAAGGCAAAGAAGCTTCTCCAAGGGAGGTCACACTTCCTAGGAGGGGTGAGTTTGCTAGGATCTAGCACCTGGGTAGGTGAGATCCCACTTGATCCTTCATCTACACATTTGATAACCTACCCCTAGTGTGTCACTTCAGTGATTTTTACCTCGTGGGCCCCATTCCTCATTTTGAGGGTTAAGCCCCACTTGGGTCACTTTGTGATACATTTCAATCTCAGATCTACTGAGATCTAGCCATTGGATGATCCTGATTTTCAAGACCCACCTAGCTTTACACCTCAACATCCCTGATCTATAATTTGGTGGACATCCGACTCCATTTGGCCCATTTCCCAAGGCACTAATCTTCTCTAAGCCAATTCGACTTTCCTGGATTGTTGGGTTAGCTTGTGGTTTGATCCTTGTCTTGTTTGCTTGAGTATCTTGACATTGTCATATCCATTCATCAAGCTCACCTTTGGTACTGGTTAGACCCAATTTGGACCTTAACTACCCTACATTGGACACGGTTCCCAAGGCAGTGGATTTTCTCACAATTGACTAATACCTTAATCCTTGATCTTGTTCTAAACCTCATAAGTCACTCACATAAACATGTTGGACCAAATCTACACTGTTTAAACCCCTTGATCCAACCTATCACTCACCTTGTGACTTCATCCATAGATCTAGGGTTCACCACACACCTTACGTACTTCACCAACATCTGATTTGATCTGGTGTTTTGGTTTGATCTCTCCTATCGGGAATAGATCTGGGTTTCCCCCTTTGTTGTCTTGGGCTAGATAACATAAAGTGAAGATTGCCTCAATTGGCGTGACAACCATCCATTGGGAGTCGAGGCTATCTTGGTTGCACCTCGTTGGTTGCCCATCCCTTCTACCATCCATCTTGGAATCATCTCTAGGGGCAACTACAAGTTTGGTCATAACAGTCCCTCTAGTCACTTGAGATGTTGGCTAAAACCGAAAGCTCATGTACTACTTATGGAAACTTGTGTAAATTCGCCCATGGAAACTATAAACTCTAGAATATGTTTCTTAACACATGTGAGTAAAGGGCAAGAGCAATGAAACGCTACAAATACTCCTCGAAGAGTATAAGAAAGGTCCAAAAAGCAATGGTTCTTAAACTCTATATCTAAACGATTGCTGACCAGTGACCTTATATATATATATAAACATGCCCTGGATGCAAGCTGCAACTAGTTGTGCTTCTTAGTGCACCTGAGATCCGAAGGGTTATGTAGGCCAAAAAGGCCAAGAAATGAAATTGAATGATCATAATGAACTTGAATCAGCTTGATGTAGACATGATACCTAAGTTGAATAAGCACTCTCTAAACAACTCATCCATTTGTGAGGCAAAGCCCTTCCCCGTGTTATTTGTCCAACACAGAGTGTAGCTTCCCCCTCTCCCAGTCCAAAGTATCTTTTAGTTGAGTTTAGGCAAGTCATCCCTTTTGCCCAGCCTTGTTCCTAGCCTTCATCCTTAGCTAGCAGTTAGACCATGTCCAATGGGTGAGTTTGTCATTTAAGCTATTGTGCAAGTAAATATAAATAACAATGGAATATGCATACATGATTAATGCCACTAAATGATGTTTATACCTTAAGTTAAGCTGTGAGTATGATTAGAGGAACATGTCTTAGTCTATTGATATGATTTATCCTTGGTTGTATATCGACCTAGTCAAACCCAGTTTGACTATGGTCACATCTTGGGATCCGTGATGATGTGGGCCATGTATGCTTATTGATGATAATGGATGGCCCCACATACTAGTGATGATGATGCTATATGATGGACATATGATTCAGATGGTGATTGATGCAGTTCAGCAGGCTTTATTATTATTTCAGATCATCAGATTATGCACTGTCCATATATGGTGGACCCTACAGTTGGCCCATCAGGGAAACCCATGGTGTATGAGTACACATTCTTAGTAGTTTTAGGTCTTCTGGATCCATTGAGACACTTATCATTCAATTTCGGGCACTTCTGACAGTGATAGATGCAGTTTTCCACTTGTTGACCAGATTTGGGGCTATTTTCCAACCTGTCCATCAGGGGCCATGAGAGGCCAATTCACCTAGGGCGCTGCATGAGGAGAGGGTGTTCCAGCCACTTGATGTTACCATTTTACCCCCCTTTTGGAGAGCATGGTGGGCTCAGTTTGACAGCGCAGGTGCCCTAGGTGGCAGTTTCAGCAGCTTCACAGTTACCGAGGCAGGTTAAAAATGGAATAAAAGGGTCACTGAGGAATTTGATTTGGGCAATTGAGGCAAGGTTTTGGCACTTGGTCTTCACAAAGGTCTTCCAGGGTGAACCCCCCATCTTCCAGCCAGTTTTCATCAGTCAGTGGGGTACACAGAGGCCACAGGAGGCCTTTTACTGCATGTCTCTCACAGATTTTGAGGACAGATTTTGATCATTTGTATTATTTGGGCATATTATTTTATATTATTGTGCCATGGGGATGAGCTAGCAAGGATTGATGCCCCTAGCCCCACCATGAGCTTTATGAGTCATGTCCATGTCATATGAGGTGGGCCCATGTACTTTTGCCTCCTCGAGCGGATGACGTCACCCTCACTTAGTCTCTCCTAGCTATGACGTCACCTTTATGTTGAGTGATCCATGTGATATATTGTATTGGCTCATCTTAGCCATTGATTAGATTATGAGATCTTTTAATCTCAACCACTCATCTTGTTGTAAAGTGATTTTGAAATCTAGGGGTTTTGGTCTTTATTATTCTATATAAGGAGGAGACCCCCTATTATATAGCTCACCTTTGGGCTCTGGAAAACTTGGAAAGAAAATAATATTTTGGAGATCTACTTCTTGGCTTTGATTGGGTTACTCTTGTATATGTTCTTGGATTTCTTGCTTCTAGACATTGTTTGCTTTTCAGGTGAAATCGACATCAAAAGATGGAGGCCGAATTGCTTGAAGCCATCTCAACGATTTGCCTTGTGGGAAGATTGTAGGGGTTGCTCACATCCCCCATGGGTAAGACGTCTTCGTCTTGATGGAGTTTTTCAATTTTGCTTTGTCCATTGATTGCTTCTTTGATATGACATGCTTAGATCTTATGGATTTGTGGATTAAATCTAACTTAAAATTGTTTGATTTACAGGTTTTCATGGGACATCTCTCCTCCTAGGGCTTGGACGTGTTTGGTTGAAGACACTTGGATCAAGCTTGGAATTGTAACTAGGGAAAGAATTCTCCATATGCTAAGAGGCCGCAAGCTTTGAGGTAAGATCTACAAGGTATGTATTGATTTTGCTTGTTCTCCATCCTATTGGTCACAAACTCCATTAAAACTTAAAACCCTCATTTTTGTTTTTCTTAGATCTACTTAGATCTAGCTTGGCTTTGGGTATAATAAAATGAATCCACCCCTATAGTATCCATGGCAATTCGAATCTATAGTTTGGTGGCATTTGGGTTTCATTTGACCCTTCCCCCAAAGCACCTAGCCTTCCTTGAGTGAGGTCGCCCTCCTTGGGTAGGTGAGTTAAGCTAGTTCCAACACATGGGTAGGTGAGATCCCACTTGATTTGCATTTCTCTCACTTGATAACCTACCCCTAGTGCTTCACTTCTTTGTTTTTTTCCTTGTGGGCCCCATTCCTCATTTTGAGGGTTGTGCCCCACTTGGGTCATTGAGTGATGCATTTTAAATCTCAGATCTACTGAGATCTAGCCATTGGATGCCTTTGATCTTCAAAACCCACCTTGCTTTGCACCTTGACTACCCCGATCTACATTTTGGTGGGCATCCGACTCCATTTGGCACTTGATCTAAGGCACTAGTCCTCCTTGGGTCAATTCGCACTCCTTGGGGTTAGTGGCTTTTCATAGATCCCGCATTTGGGTGCTCTCAATTCTTGGTCAATCCATAGATCCATGTCATAGAGCCCCTATAGTACCATCTCCCATTAATTTTGACCAAGTGGACCCATCTTGGACCATTTTCCCTATTTTAAGGAAGTGGGTCCCACTTGTGTATTTCATGGCACTACATCTATCTTTTTTATCTCCCTAGGTGGCCCAACCCATACATTGGTTGAAGCAATTGTTACTTCTTAAGCCTCTTCAACCACATACTTAATCCTTGGGTCCACCTAAGCTTGCATTGGTTTCCGTAACTCAGCTTTCACATCCCCCTAGGAACCTTTGCTTTGGCTAATCTTCTATCGATTGGCTATAGGGTCTCCCCCTTGGTCTTGACTTGTCTAGATCTAAAGTGAAGAGTGCCTCGGTTGTCGTGACTCCCAGCTTGCATTGGGAACCGTGGCATCTCTTGGGTCACCTCTTTAGTTGTCCATCTCCTCTACCATCCCGGATAGGATACCATTAAGGACAACTACAAGTTGGGAAATAACAGGTACCAATCACATCCCTTCACCAAGTCGACAAAGATTTGGAAGCAATGTAAGAGAGTGACAAGACTGAGCACAGCCTCAAGTCAAAAAGGTCGAGCACCAAACTCTACGAGAACAATGGGTTGAGGCATTGTCTGTTTGTGTTGGATGATGCGACGAAGGAGGAGGATCTGCACTCTCTCTGTCGATGCCCAATCACAGTCAAGTAGACATGGTCCCTATTACCGGGCAAATTAGCAGGGCTAATTCCCAGCAAGCAAAACTAAGAATAATGACCCAATGTCACCTCGGTCACCGTCCTAACTTCTTCGGAAGTCGAAACCTCCAAGGAGAAGTATCTTTATGGAATCCTGTAGAACACTAAGACAACCACAAAATGTATTCTCTATGCAATCTTGTAGTTAGACCAATGCCTAATGGAGTCAAATGGATTGTGCTTTAACCAATAATGCTTAGTTAATTCAATGAAAGGTAAGAAAGTGTTCACATGCACTATGATAATCAATATTGGATCAAAAGACTATATTGCCAATAAAACCTCAACCGTTAACCAAACATGCATTAAATGATAATTGTCAATTTCATTCACTAATCAGATATAAGCATATAGCATGAGAATCTCAAACCAATTATAACTCTTAAAGAGATTAAACCACCAACCAATGAAATGTATGTGCATAAGTATCAACGAAAGTGTAGTCTTCAGATTAGTACTCAGCACATTTATAGCAGCAGAGATTGATAATTAAAAGATGCTAGGATTAACATTCCTCAAGAGTCAATAAATAGCCTTGCCATTAACATGAATGTAACCACTACATCTATATGACGGCAGAAGATTAGGGAGATTAACCAAAGAGTAATATGTGCCAAATATCTTCTATGTGTAATGTAGAATACAGTCCTCTTTAGATCAGCATGTAAAAGTCCTTTAAAGATTCTCAACAATATTGGATCAAAAGACTATATTGCCGATACATAATTCAACCATTAACCAAATATGCAATGTATGTTATCAAAGAAACGCCAATGAGAAATTAATCCAAGATCATCATAAAATGGCAAGTCATTTATTTAAGTTGACATGTATCATGAGTAATCATTGTTGTGTATGTAGAGATATAAACCCATGATAAAAATGTTGAAGCTTGTCAATGTATGTATATCAGGGTTCAAGTTTATAGGCTATCAATCAAGTATACCATATGAAGTGTGGATCATCAAATAAAGCGCTAGATACAACTCAAAAGATACCAGCAATCATAGACTATTATTACTCAACCGAATACAAGTCATTAGATACATCAAATTTAATACCAGTTAGTTATTTGCAGATCTGTAAGTTCAGTTTTCTGAGGCACCTTTCACAGTAAAATGTCTCCAGAAGTGCCCAGAAGAGGCCCTAGAGGCTAACCAAAATACTTCAAACAATTATAATCACCATATGCAACAAAATCTAGAGTAATTTCCAGATCAGTAGGTAGAATTTTCTGAGTTAAATTTATACAGTAAATGACCTTTAAAAAGAAACATAGAAAGTAATTAGAAGGCAAGTAAACTAACTCTAACAAGATTAAGGTAAAAAAATTAACTTGTTTCTGTTTGGTGTTTTGCAGGGAAGAGGGGATGTGAGGCACACAAGGTGAAGGCACTTGGTCTGCAAATTTAATTTGCAGACCTGTGCTTGCTAAGATGAGGGTTCGGATAGGGCAGCTAGGGAGTGTACAAGGGTGATGTGGCAAGGAGTGGGTAGGAAGGGAAGGAAACGAAGAAGGATAGGGGATAGGTGGTAGGGATGTTAGGTTTCTGCAGCTAGGGTTTAGTAGAGTTTAGGGCTAGGAAACGGAAAATTAGGGCTTTAGCTTTAGGTTTTGTCACTTAGAATTTAGGGTTTTTTAACATTTAAAATTAAAAAAAACTAACTCAGATATCAAAGAAATTAACTTAATCTAACATAATATGTACAAATAGACAAAACTCAAAAATTAGGGTTTTTTCGGGCTCCTAAAATTTTGCCCTAGGGTTTTTAGGGACAAATAGGGCAGGTCGAAATTTTAGGGAGGCCAAAAAAAACAAAAAAATAATTTTTAAATTTTTAGGGTTTTTATCAAAAAATTGCAGACCTAATTCTAACCCTAATTCTACCATGAAAATGCAATATTACATATGAAAATGCAAGTTTAACCTAACAATAATATTTACAAAAATACAAACTCAGAAAATTAGGTTTAAAGAAGTAGATGAACAACCTAGGGTTTCAAAAGAAAACTATCTACCAAACCCTAGGGCATCAATGAGAGGAATTACCCTCCTTGAGATGGTACTTGGCAAGCTTGGCAACTGGGGCTAACCTCAACAATCTCTAGGATTCGTTGAGGAGACCTAGCCTAGCAAAACTTGAAGACCTGAAGCTCAAGCTTGAATGCAAGGTTGATCAAAGATAAAAATGAAATGCTAATCAAGACAAAATGAAGCAACAATCGCTTCCATTCAACCCTAACAAGCATCACTTTCATACAAATTGACTAAGAGACATCAAACCAAAAGTATAGATACCTCCAAGTGCATGTGTCAAGCAAACAACTCTAGCCTCACTTTAGCAATGGCATGAACAATAGTAAAACTTCAAAGAAATGCTTCAAACTTGCAAAATAACCTTCATCAAGGAGTGTGCATCCCTTCAAAGAGCCCTAGTTAGGGCAAATAGCAGACATAATGATCTTATCCCAAAAGTTGATGATGAAAATGAAGTGAGGAGATTGAATTTATATAATCTCACACTCACTTTTACATAAAATAAGGTCAATTTAATGTTGAAAATGTCAACTTAAAATTAAAACAAAAATAATATAAAATAATGATAAAAGTGGGTAAATTGGGTGTTTTTCCCCAGATTTGACCCAAACATGAGGAAAATGACCGATCAAAGCCAAATTTGACCAAACTGAAAGCCATACTACGTAGGGGGGGGTCGTCATGCCCCAACTAACCCCATCAGTGATGAAAAAACCTCAACGCCCCCCCCCCCCTTATCAAGCATTACAGTCTATAGGAGGGCCCAAAGAGATGGCGTTGGTGAACTGGAGCACCAGGAGGGTGTTGGAGGTGTTGTGAAGAATGAGTATATGCCTCAGTGCTGAAGAAGCTGCCGCTGGAGTGATAAAACAAGGTCGGGGTCATGTGAGGCAGTCAGCGATGCCATTAAGCCATAGTACTTCTAGAGGAGAAACCAAAGGGTCTGGCAATAACCCCACCTCAGAATAAGCTGGTGTTGATGCCCAGAAAATCTCAACATCGACAGTAGGGATTCTCCCCAATAGATAGTCCCAATTAGACTACTCACTGTTTGGTATGGGGAATCCGTCCGGTTAACGGTCCGGCTACTGTAAGTGTGATTAATTTGTGTTTTGTTTCACCGGTTGCAGCCCGGCCCACCGTTTATGTAATTTTAGTTTTAAGGGTATGCAAATGCAAGTGCTTCCTAACTAAATGTGTATAATTGACAGGTAGAAACCACACTAGCGATGCGCAGGTTCTTACCTCCCGTCTTACCGCTCCTACCTTATCAATTATCTACTCCTATTCTAAATTAATCTAACCTATCCCTGCAGGGAGCAAATTTGAATTAGGAGTAATAAGCTGAAATGTTCGGATAGATTTAACAGATAGCCATTAAGATAAGCATTCACATTTACAGCAGAAATTATCAAAGATAGCTCTGATTTAATTAAAACAATTTATTACTTTGTTGCACATAAACATTTGCATGAAATAAAGAAACATTCATCATCATTGAAATAGTTCAACATAATCAGAAAGATCTCACAGCATGATATAAGCAGAAAAAGAAATAATTATGTTCCAGCAATCAAACGTTCCAGGCAAACACCAGTGCAAGCTTTTCCCCAGTGAACCAGTCTTTTCTCATTAGCAAAGAAATAGTTCTTTTACAAAATGCCTCCAGCCTATAATTCACCAGCAAAAAGTCCCTTTACAAGTATTCTCACCATATATTTATATTACAAAAAGTTTGTCTCCATATGGTTGTTCGTTTCACCTACCCTGACCTTTTAACTTCCAAAATTCGTCCTCTAGTGTTTGCATAAAGAATATTACAATAAATTACAAAATATTAATTTCCAGCTGGCCTTTCCGTAATGTTAATTGGCCCACATGTCATAATTGGCCCACATGTCAGTCTCTTCAAAAATAATGTTACATTGTGTGGGTTCTAAAACTTTCAAAGTTATCTCATGATATGACAGCTCTATTTCCACACTTTTCACTTCCTCTATTGCTGCTTTGTAGTTGTCCTCCAAAAAATAAGCATTAATGGATGCTTGCCCAATGTATTGATGGAGATCTTCTTCTGTCAACACGTCCAGTTTTTTAATGTAGTCCAAGTCATCCCTCAGCGCATTAAACTGTTGATGCCCAGAAAATCTCAACATCGATTGTACGGATTCCCCATACCAAACAGTGAGTAGTCTAATTGGACTATCCATTGGGGAGAATCCCTACTGTCGATGCTGAGATTTTTTGGGCATCAACAGCTGGCTAAACACCCCTCCTGGTAAAAAAAAGACACCCTCTCCCTGGGGCACCTATGCAGATACGGTGGTGTTGGTACCATCGTAACAGTCCCCACACCTCGAAACCATAGAGGATTGTGGGTCGGATATGAGTATCCATGAGAGACATCTTGGATGAGATGTCCTAGAAATGTTGTCTGAAGCACTGTCTCTCAAGAAGGGCTAGAGATTCTTATCCTTTATTAACCCGGGGTTGAAGAGCATGTTAGACAAAAACGAGGTCCTGTGAATTGAACCCCCAAATAGGTATAAGTGCTAGTGATCGTAATCTCCTCCCCTCTAAAGAAGAAATGAAGATCAGTCAGTAACCTCTTCGATCCATTGAAGATCATGACTTTGGTTTTACCCAAGTTGAAAATCAACTGATGAAGATCACAAAAGAGGGCCAAGGCATCTAACTGTCTCTGCAATCCCTCCAAGTTCTAGCAAAGTTTACAATGAGAGGAGTGTCTCTTCTATAGGAAGAGAGACTAACTAACTCCTCGATAGAAAATAATAAAATCTCCTCATGACAAGGTCAAAATACCAAACCCTAACCTCCTCCACATGACATAGTCAAAAATACATATAATAAGTGGTTTGTTATGCCACCTACACGAAATATTCAACTAATTCTCATCCCAAGGTGAGAGTTCATCTCTAGAATAGGTGGAGATAATACATGAGAAGAGATATGGTCAAAATGAGTAAATGCTAGGCCAAAACCCTAGGTTTTGACCAATCAACCACTACATAGGAGAGCGCCCTCATCAAAAATGCATGAAACAATGAGCCAAGCTCCTCATAATAGGGTCAACTTTTAACAACCAATCTATGAATGTTAAGTGCTCCAAGAAAAGTGGCATGTGTGAGCTAGGTAAGGGCTCCAAGGTGCAATGTACTACCATCAAGAAGAGTCGACAAGTGAATCAATGAAGATGCTATGTGTCTCAAGGGTCCAAGACAAGTCAAAAACCCTAAATCCCTCCAAGGAAATGTGCAACCAACTCCTTAGAAGTGTGCCAAAGGACCAAAACATGGGCAAACCTCATGCCAACTCATACAAGCCATCAATATACCGTGAAAAAAGGTTGGCCCTCTCACACGTGTCAACCAAGATGAAGAACATGTGCCTATAGACTCCCATGTGTGCATGAAGAAGGAGGGCACATCATTTAAGAGGGGACAATCAAGTCAACAATAATAAGTCATCCAAGCATTAGACCATATAACGTATAACTTAGAAAAAATACCTTCAAATAAGTAAAAATAATAACATAAAAGGTTAGCAAGGGCACTTTTCTAATTAACTCACTCACTTTTGATTAATTATCTCATTAACCTTAGAATTACCATTGTGTGATCATAATTGATCTAGATTTTCATGTTACAACCTTAAGATTAAGTGCATTTCCTCAGTTTCTAAAGGTGAGGGTGATGAAATGAATGCAATATTAGGGAAAGGTGTTCATAAATTAACTATCATAGAAATGTGATTGAATGCTAGGTCTACCCCTTAGCTTTCAAGAGCTAGGGGTTGATTTTTTTATGTGTGTGCCTTGGAAGGGAATAATTTTCTTCTTATGTTACCCTTTCCTTGCGTCATTTTTATGATCCTTTTATTTGTTTTTATTTTTGTTTTTATTTTTATTTTTATTGCAAGTCCCTTTCTTTGGATTTGGCTTTAATAAACTGGGACATAAGGATCATGGCTTTTGCAAGAGAGCATTACTCACATTTATCATTTAGCTCCATTTCCCTTAATTACTTTGACTCTTTTGACTTTGAATTAGGCATCATACATAGGAATAGTATAGAGACCTTAGAAAATGACATATGATAAGCTAATTGCGAAAGAGGGACATGATGGAAATGGGTGAAATGGCAAGGGAAATGACATGGGATGAAAAATGGCTAGGTCAAATGTTGTGAATGACATGAAATGAGTGTCACACTTACTTAAATTCCTAGGGACACACTTAACCCACAAGATCATATACTTAATCTAATGAAGAATTATAACCACACCATGATGCATCCTTAGCTATGAAGCAACGATCTAGGATACATGAGCCATTATTGAGTAACACACACTGTCAACCCCCTATGGTCATATCCACACATAAGAAAGTATTTACCATGAGTTAAATAGAGAGCATGTGTCATAACACCAGTGTCAACCGAATGTCCCCATCAATCTCTGCCACATATCAAGGTAGACTGAGCAAGCTGAAGAGACAGTGTCAACTGAATGTCCCCATCAATCTCTGCCACATATCAAGGTAAACTGAGCAAGCTGAAGGTGTCTCTGAAAAATATCCATGGTCAAACCATAGATCTCGTCTATGGAACTGCCGGATGTGATAGAAGATCACATAGGCAATGTTCATCAAGTTACCCCTACATGTCGAGGGGTAACAGGACCTTGACAAAGTCAAGGGAGGGTTTATAAACTGTTATATATTATATTTAGTACTTGGTTTTTTGTGTAGGCTTTATATTTGCTATTATGTGATGAGAAGCACAGTTCTGTAGTTCATTGTTGGATGATTGTAAGTGAGCATGTGGAGTAGTATGTTTTATTTGAAGTCTCGTGAGGGTAAGTTATGGTACTTTTAGTAGACATGGATCATTTATTGTAATTAATCTGATGGAGGGATAATATGCTCATATGGCTATAAATCTCAAATACACCCTATGATTTTTTCTATTCTACTTCAGAATAAAAAATGCACTTTTTTTCCTTGGACAAAAAGCTAAGCAAAAAACATTAATTGAGTATTTGTAAAGGGCATATTTGCTTGAGTCGATATGGCCTATAGATAAGTACAACATACAAGCAATTTCCAGAAGCCTACACAACTTAATCATTAACTAGATGTTTCTACGCCAATTGCTCAATGGTTGCCATTTGAACTTGCGTAGGACCCTGACTTTATGATCTATGGCATTGGCAGAAAACTAGCATGAAAATGCCGGAGATCCACTACCTATTCTGTTGCATAATATAACAACCTCGTAGGAAAGAAAGTTGCAGAGAGTTCCATACCTGATTAATCAACAGCGCATTGCTCTTCGCCTTTGCCTCTGTCTTTTCTTCTTCTTAACAAACTGTATTCTGGGCTTCTTCCTCTTCACTGCCCTCTTGTTAGCGCATTCAAGCTTTTTCCTCTCCTTCCGTACAGGTCTACAGACTTCGGTTTTGGCTGGATCAAGTAAATCAGGACAAGAATCAAGGGTAAGACCTTTTTGGGCAGCTTCATTCCACAGGAGTTGAGCTTTATCAAACTGCCCACTCCTGCACAGCTTCCCTATCAACAGGTCAAACAGTTTGCTCTTTCCCTCAGAATCTCCTTCCATCCTAGATAACACACAAAGCGCATGATCAACTCTCTCAATGCCGCAAAGAACTGCAATGAAGCTATGAAACGTCTTTGCATCTGGTTTGAAGCCTGCTTCAATCATTCTATCCAACATCTTATCACCATCCACCAATCTATCTGTCAAATACATAGTCTTGATAAGAAGAACATAAGTTACAGAATTGGGAGAACACCCACATTTCTCCATTATTCGGAATTGCTTGTGTGCACAATTGATGCTTCGGATTTTGCAAAGATGGGCAATTAAAATGTTGAAGGTGAATTGATTGGGAGATACCTCATTTCGCTGCATTTCCACTATGATATCATTCCCTTCATGCATGAGCTTAGAAGGATCTTTTTCTGCAAAAGTTTTGCAAATGCACTTAAGAAGAGAATTGTAAGCAATCAAACCTGGTCTAAATCCATGTGACCGCATATCTTCCATAATTCTTCTCGCTTCTTCGTAGTTTCCCTTAACACACCACCCATGGATAAGGGAATTGAAGATGATTTCATCAAGGGGCAAATTCTTCTTCATGTGTTTAATCAATTTCTCCGCTCTTTCAGCAAACCCTTTCTCACATAGAGCACACACCACTATTCTAAAGGCCCTTTGGTATTCGAGTCCCGACAATCTAATAAACAAGCCCACGGCCTCTTTATCTCGGCCTGCCCTAACAAGCCTTTCAGTCACATGGGCGAAGGTTTTGAGGGCCATTTGGCGACCTTCCCGCCTCATGTCTGCCACCAACATCTCCATGGCCTTCAAATCATTCTTCCTTGCAAAGAGATCAAGGAAAGTGTTGAAGAAATCATCGCTTAGGTGGCAACCTGGCTGCCTTGTGCACCAATTGAAGAAAACCAAAATTCTTCTGCAGACTGCTTCATCCCCACACCGATGGATAACTTGTTCCATCAGCGGTGGAGTGGGGATGATCCCACTCTGATTAAGATTAGCCTCCAACTCCTCCAAATCCCCTCCGCCATTAATTAACCTGCAAATGGTATCCGATGGCTCGTTATTGGATTTTTCAGTTATAACGGTATTGGGTGAAAGACTGATAGGATGCTCTCTTGAACTGGGGATAAAATCTATATCTGTTTCAAAGATGTTTTTGGCCCCGAAAACCCAATTTTGTCTGTAAATATAGATAGAAGAAAGCCGAGTTGAATTTAGAAATTGTGTAAAGCATTTTGGCCGCAACCTTCTCACAGCACTAACAATAATTGACGACGGCATGGGACTGCGTTGTGGCAGATGCAATGACCTCTACCCTGCAACGTCAATTGCTAGAGGTTTTCATTGTGATCTGTACCGCAGGTCAAATTCAATCCAAGAATCCTGGTAACTCTTCTCCGTTCCTGGGTCAGAGATCTAATGTGCAAAATCGAACATTCATAGCACTTATTATACCAAATACTTTGCATTGAGGCTCAGCTCAAGCAGTGAATCATTTAAAAAGTGACCTGATTGCAACAGGGTGTTGTGAAAAAAAAGGACAATGCTTATCGTGTTCATGACTTATTAAACCAAAAAATATTACTTGTAGCAATTGAATCATTTTTAAAAGTATGTAGCAAAGGTTTATGATTAACATTACCATTGAATCATTTTAAAAAGTATGTTGCAAAGGTTTATGATTAACATTATCATTGAATCATTTTAAAAAGTAAGTTGATGATGATTATGTTGATTTATTAAACCAAATATTATTGGTAGTAAAGTGTAATAAAGGTTTATGATTAACATTATCATTAAATTATTTTAAAAAGTAAGTTGATATGATTAGCTAAGTGGTAATGTACTATAGTATCATATTTAATTAAAAGCATCGGAGTATTTTGAAGAGTTAAGCTATTACTAAAGTATTGAATTCATTATTTATTAAACCAACTATTTGTAAGAAAGGCTCAAAACCAATTTCATTCAATAACAACAAATTGCAATGTAAGAGGTGAAGGCACTTATCCAAAATATTATATTTTAAATAAAGATTTGATGGTATCAAGTTAAGTCATCAAGTTGTTGACATACGAAATACTTACAGGCGGCTAGGGTTCTTACCCTAACTGTCCCTTTCCACATTTTTTTCCGTTCTAATTTTCTTTGTTCTGTTGCGTTCTTACGTCAGTGAATTTCCAATGGCAGACGTGGTTCACCTTCTCTTCTTCAGACAACGGCGGTGGGGTAGTGTGGCTCTTGCAAGGCAGCCTCTAACGGTGATCTGGAAATGGTGGTGTGGTGGTGTGGCTCCTGTAGTGATGACCTCTGAAGGTGGTGTGGTACAAGCGGCGGTGGAGGCGTACAACCTCGGAAAATGGTGACTTCTTTCTCCGTTGGTACTCACGGTGGTGGCGGTGTTCCTTGGCTACCAGTTATTCTCTGTTCGGAGTTGTTTTGGGCAGTTTGCTTCAAGTGGGTGGTCGTCCTGTGGTGGTGGGTTTCTACCCAAAGGATGACGGGGAGGGTTTCAATGGCCGGTTTATACCGGAGTTCAAGTGTTGTTATGGGGGCATTATTTCTTTGTTTTTTAGGGCCTCAGTGCTCAAGGTTTTGTTGTTATTTAGCAGATGTTGTAATGTGCTCTAAGCACATGTCTATAGCCTTGTAATAGGGCAATTATTGGTGGATAGAGGGCTTTAGTATCCTCTCATTGCTTTGACATTTATTGTTAGGATTTCCTAGTTGGTTTTCTAGCATTTTTTTTCTAGACCCTTATACAATTTCAATGATGTAGACTATATGATGTATTGTTGTGACACATATGACTTTTTTGTGGTCATCTTTGTGACAGTGAAACTTGTATGTGTTCTCTTTGATTCATTCTATGAATAGCAAGAAACATCTTTTTTTTGTTGAAAAAAAATCAAGTTAAGTCATGACAAACTATAAAAGATGCACCCAACCAAGTAAACACAACCAGCACCCCAAAGACTAAAGTCCTTATCCCAATATTGAACTAATGACTTGTTAAACCAAATACTTGTGGCAAAGGCTCATAACCAACTCCGCAACAAATCACTTGTAGTTAAGTCATGATGCACTTTAACACATGCATTCAACTAACTAAGCACAACTAGTGTCCAAGAGTCATAGGTGCTTGCTTGAGTATTGAATGAGAGACTTATTAAACAACATATTCTTATTAAAACAAATACATTTAGCAAAGTGTGTTTTTCTCTTATAAATGTTTAAGTTGTGTTATGAGAAGTGTTCATATGTTGGCAAAGTCACCTAGTACTCGCACATGGCCTCATATACACCCACTTGAGACATTTTCAACCTTGAACTTGAGTCTCCACTATAAAATAGGTTCAATCACCTCACAACTTCCCACTAGAACACTCACCCATTGGAAAGAGTTAGTGTGGTGCATAAACTATAATTGAAAAAAAATACATTTAACTTTGTATGAAAAAAAAAACTAAAAA
Organism: Larix kaempferi; assembly: GCA_027924585.1. Lineage (NCBI taxonomy): Eukaryota > Viridiplantae > Streptophyta > Pinopsida > Pinales > Pinaceae > Larix > Larix kaempferi. The sequence continues at coordinate 828,670 of BSBM01000077.1, forward strand.
AAATCGATATAGAATTATTTTAATTATAGATGTAAAGAGGTTACCCATCGAGGGGTAGAGAAATTGGTAATGAGTAATTGAGATGAGAAGTTGTAAATGGAAGGTTAAAAGTTCAAATCTACATGAGTACTTACAAAAAAAATAGGTCTAGAGAGGTTTATATTTTAAGAAAACAATAAGCATATGTTGCAAAGCATGTATGGATGTATATGCATCTATATAGTAGACATCCAACTATGTATATATGTGAGCATACACTCTCATAAATGCTCTGCTACACTATTCTTATTGCTTGTCTATCCTATATACTAATTGTACCTCACAAAATGAGATACTCTTACATTTGGGGTGGAAAATATATATCATGTTTTCAATTTCTAGTGTTTAAAAACAAAATTTAAAAGAATAAAAACAGAAAATAAATGGTCATAGTTCCACATTAACCCTAAATCTTTTCAAGTTATGAAGTTTGCATTGAGAATTTTTATCTCTTTACAAGTTTAATAGATCTTGAGTTACAATAAATCTTTATTAATTGTACCATAAAACAATTTATTATCTTTACAAGTTTAATAGATCTTGAGTTACAATAAATCTTTATTAGTTATACCATAAACCAATTCATTATCCAATTGCTTACATATATATGTCAAAGAGAGAAGTAAGCTAATCTTATAATAAAAGGACCATCTTTATGGCTATCATTCTAACATGAATCTGACAAAAAAAAGTTAGGCATGATTAGAGTTATACCATGATATAAATTTCTATGGAAATTTTAGGAAGACCATGTTTAATGAAAATTAAAAAATTTCACCTCAACCTTGAGGTTCTTCGGATTTATTTCCTATGAACTATCAACCTTAGGGCTAAATCAGAAATATAATAAGAGTGGTATATATTTCACTTCTATCCAATGAAAGGAAATGCAAGAAAATAAACACCAAACGATTCTACTTCAAGGGAACTATGTTTGCAACCCTAAGGGCACAATCCCCAACATATAACAAATCTAAAAATAACTTATAAACAATACATTTGTTACAACCACAAATATTCCCTCTTTAGCTTATATTTACTTGTCAAATTACTCAACAACCATTGCTTATTGTTATGTTAAATCAACATACATAACCAACACTAGAAATTGCACAATCACCAAGAGAATGTAAGTTGAAAATCAGATCTGCGAGTGCACAAAGTTTGGACAACCAAGTACACTTCGTTTGTACATGAGAATGACATTATAACTACATACCAAGAACTCATCACAAGTTGGTACAAGATGGTCCTTTAAACTTATCATAGGCTAAGACTCTCCAATGCTTCCAAACTCTAGCTAGGGCATCCACCATCAATAACAAACCCTAACCAACAATCATGGTATGGAAAGGCATCACACCAAGATACTCCTAGCCATTCCAATGTCTCAACAAGTAACTAGCATCAACACCAATAAGTCTACCCTTGATCTTTCTCCAAACTTGCCTCGCACAAGCTCTCCAAGCAAAGTGCTCCAAGTCTCCTATGAGGTTTCTTTGGCACAAACCCTAGGTCTTTCTCACACAAGGATTTCAACCCTAAAACTTCAAGTCTCCTCTAGGATTTCTTGTCTGCAAACCCTAGGTCCTTCTCACATAGGACTTCATGTCTCCTCTTGAATTTGTTGGTCACAAACCCTAGCACCTTCCACGCTTGCATGAAGACAAGTACAAAGACTCAAGACAAGTTCATCTTCAAGATACAAAGATCTAATGAACTTGTAGCAACAAAAGTGCTGAAATAACATAAGTGTTATGAAATTGAATGTATAAAATATATTTTTAATTGAATGAATGATGATACAATGATCCTAATGACAGTGTGCTTTTACAAGCATTGACTGGTCATGAGGCCAATATGTGTGTCGCTTTACTTTCCATTTAATGCTAATTAATCTTAATTTATAAACTGTTTAGTTATTTCTAATTATTTATATTTATGTTTGTAACATTGTCACCCTCTTAATGAATGCTTTGTCCTCAAATCATAATAGATTGGATTCTCTCTCACTAAGTATGCTTCCTTGGTGGCATCATGTTTGTCCTCGTCTGGTTGTAAATGCTTGACTTGGTTTCTAATTGGGAATTTGGAAAGATTCTTTTGTAAGGCGTGCATCATACTTTGAAGTCTTTTGAATTGGTCATGTAATGTAAAATATTGACATGTTCTGAATGTAAACTTGCTTTTCCTCAGTGGTTGCACGATTCTTCGACCTTTTGACACTTTGTCCTTTAGTTGTAATTCCCCATTCTTGATAGCACAATCTTCAACACCATGGAATTTATAATGTTGTAACTTATCCTTCATAGGTATAGGTGGAGTTGTAAGTTCGTCTTCTTATTTTCTTGGAACCTGGATCTTAGTCGCCTTTATGCGATGTGGCGGAATATATTTTCCACTCAATTGTTGTATTTTGTCTTTTCGAGGAGTAATTTCGACTTGAAGCATGTCTTCTTCTTCCCTATTATGTTGGGTGCATGAAATCGAAGCTAATGATATTATTGGAAATGCATCATTATCAAACGTTGATATTTTGATTTTAGTCTAATTAGGTTGACTTGTTCTACCTTGAGCTTGTTCGTGAATCAATGTCAATGAGTACAAATTCTTGAGCATGTTTTAGTAAGTTTCGGGCTCTATTGTTGACTCATCGTGTTTCTTAATTGGTGGGTCAACTTCTTGAGTTAGGTTTTTCTGAGTAATAGTTTCTCTTTGCAATACATTACCTTCACGTGACCTTCACTCTTATTTGGTAATGAGCATGAAATTGATCCTATTGATACTTTCTCCGGTGTTCTGTCATAATCAACATCTGAGTTGTGTGCCACCGTGACTTCATTTTTGTGCTCATTTCTCGTTTTTGTCTCCTCTAATCAACATTCTTTTGAATCTTTGACTACCTTGTTAACTCTATCTGTGAATAATTTATGCATGTTAGCTATCAATCTATCAATTTTGTTGCCTAAATCATTTTGGCCTTCCACTAACTCTTTCTGTGATTTTTTGATGTTATCCATAATTAGTGAGGTGTTATTGGATTCGTTATGGTCTTCATAACGACCCTCTATGAGTGCTTCATCATAGTAACCCATCTTAAAATTGAACCATTTTTTTCATAAAAAAACCACTTTAATTTTGACTTTATATTTAAATTTTTTTTAAAAGGTAGTCTTTTTTTAAAGACAAAATTAAAACATTTGTTTTTTTTTAAAGAAACCACTTATAAGCTAAATGTGGCTTGGGAAAAATTAAAATGAAAATTAAAAGTAAGTTTTCTGGGGGGTGCAGGTTGCAACCTTTTGAAAAGTCACATGTGTCTGGATTATGCTTTTACTCAGGGGGAAGATACTGTGTTAGCTGTAATGGCACATCGTTGTCTAGAACAAGAATTCCCCATTGGTGAATCAAAAGAAACTATAACAAAAACAAATTTATTCCCTTTTCCTCTTCTGAAGGAAAAGAAATTAGTGGAGTATGCAAATCATCCTCCCTTAGTTATTTTTGGGTCTTTACCCTCGAATTTGGTCTCTCAACTTGATACAGAATTAAGATGCCAATTCATCAAGCTATCGGGTTGGTTGCCCGCTCAGAGATATGCTGATCTTCCATCACTGGGTGATGGAGTTTATGTTTGTGGCGTTAACCCATTTCTGGGTCATACAGCAACAACTTTGATAAGACGAAAAAAATGTGAATTAATCGTAGCTCCTTTTCCTATTGGTCTGGACGGAACGCGTGCTTGGATTGAAAAGATTTGTCCTGTATTTGGTATTGAGACCCAGAGTCTGGAGGAAAGAGAGGAATGGATATGGGAGAGTTTAAAGGATTATCTTTATTTGGTACACGGGAAATCTGTCTTTTTCATGGGAGATAATCTGCTAGAAATATCTCTAGCGAGATTCTTAATCAGATGTGGCATGATCGTTTATGAAATTGGTATTCCATATATGGATAAACTGTATCAAGTTGTTGAATTAGCACTTTTACAAGATACATGTATAAGAATGTGTATACCAATACCACGAATTGTGGAGAAACCAGACAATTCGAATCAGATACGACGTATGCGGGAGCTACAACCCGACTTAGCCATCACCGGAATGGCTCATGCTAAGCCGTTAGGGGCGAGAGGAATTGGTACTAAATGGTCAGTTGAATTTACTTTTTCCCAGATTCATGGATTTTCCAATGCGAGAGATGTACTTGAATTGGTTACCCGCCCTCTACGACGTAATGAAAATTTAGATAACTTGGATAAAAATTAAAATGAAAATTAAAAGTAAGTTTTCTGGGGGGTGCAGGTTGCAACCTTTTGAAAAGTCACATGTGTATTTGAAGCGGCTATTGTATAACTTGTAACCCGACCAATGCTAAATTCTACTGCATGTACGGCTGATTACAACGATGGATGGTATAATCGAATACGGGGTTACAATACATAAAGTGTAAAATGTAGTTCTACAAAATGATATGCAGTAGGATGTACGGAATTGTGTGCAGATTATGTATACAGAATTATGTATGGAAAGGTCACACCAGTGGAGAGGACTATTCAATCATACAAAATTTATATAAACCTACCCATTGTACCTTCATACGAATTATGAATTAAAAGAGTGTATGGGAATTGCAGCAGAGTACAGACAATTAATTGACAGTTGTATGTTCACAGTGCATGTACATCCATGACTTGTAGGGGTGTGAGCACAATTGTTGGTTGTATGGACATCAAATTTTTGGCTCTAATACCAATGTAGCAGCGAAAGTGATGAAACAACATAAGTGTTGTGAAATTGAATGTATAAAATATAATTTTAATTGAATGAATGATGATACAATGATCCTCGTGATGGTGTGCTTTTTGTTTTTATAAGCATTGATTGGTCATGAGGCCAATATGTGTATCACTTGACTTTCCATTTAATACTAATTAATATTAATTTATAAACTATTTAATTATTTCTAATTATTTATATTTATGTTTGTAACAAAACTCTCACATGCTTACTACAACTAAAGAATCTCTCCTCCTTTTACATATAAATGACGTGGAATTTCGATAATAATAAAATGGACTAAGTCTGAAAGCAACCTATTCTAATCCTTAAGATAAGGTATCCAAGTGAAGTGTTCTCTCCCCAAGGTGTACACATGTCAAGAGAAGGACCCTTAAGTAGTGTGCTTTCCAAGCATGGGATTCAAGTGTCAAGTTCTCCTCATAACAATTATCCTCACTCTCGAAGACATGCATCAAATGATCCTCCTCAACATATGTGTCTCAAGTCCACACACAACCTTAAGCAATGTGCTCTCAACCCAAGCAGCCTCGAGTTAAAAACTCATCCTCCTAAGGCATGCCAAGTGGTCCCAATGCTCCTAGAACTCAATGCCCTCCGTCCTCCCCCAAGGTAGATCCAACACCCATGCAAGCAATCATGCACTTCAACACACATACTATGTATAAAATATCAATGTCACATAAGATAACCACCTCATCGAGGAGTGTTCTATATCTAGTACCAAGTCCAAGGCTAAGAACCATCCAAGCAACCACCTATAAAATTCTCTTCAAATGTTATCAACCCAAAGGTCTAAGATACAACTAAGGGGATAAGGTTTCACTATGAACCCCATATCACATGAAGGCACCCCTAGCATGGTGTAAACAGTTTTGAAGAAACCCAAAAACTAACAATTCCTCTTTACAAGGAGAGTATTTTCACCAACACAAGTGTTCACCCTATAAATCTCAACTAAACATATCATCTACAAATCTAAATCTTTCTTTTTCTCGAAATCAATCATCAATCCCTCAAAAGGAACTATTAACCAAAAATATTTCTCCTCCATTAAGGCATCACACCACACTTCCTCAAGACATCTCAAAATCTCATAAATGGAATTAGCTAATGCAATATGGAAAGAATATATCCTAGGAGTTATAATTACCCTTGTTGAAGATCTCTGCACTCCTACATGCTCATATGCATCATGTGAGGTTTGACTAAGCCATCTCATATTCTTGTGAACTAAAGTAGAGGATAAGGATGTATCCTTCCTTAAGTTCTCCTCATCCACACCTGGACCTAACTCTTCTCTTACCTATGACTCAAATTTTGAAACAACAACATCATCACTCCCTTTAATCACTGAAGAATATACATGCGATTTAAAGGACCACATATCCTCATCAAACTTCACTTCTTGACTCATGATCCAGGTGGATACTAGTGGCCACCCACCTACTCCACTGATTCGTAAAGGTTCCACATCTTGGTAGTTTTACCTCATTTTTTCAGGTTCGAAACTTTTGGCTTGTTGGCATTTCCCTTGCATTTTTAGCAATGAATTTAGGCCACCCAATATTTTATTTTTGATTACGTGGAATACCAAATTCATAGAGCATGAATTAAGATTTGTAATGGTCTAATAAAGGCCCTAAATGGATTTTATGCACAAAAAATATGCCCTTGGGAAGTTGATGTATCAACTAGCCTCCTTGGGGTGTACATTCTTTTTCCCACATCATTTCTCATGGTTAGGGTTTTGGATATTTAGGGTTTTAGCATCTCAAGGCATCATATTGTATGTTAAAATGCATCTTTGGCCTCTTGTAATGTCTTCTTGGGAATGAGTGCCATGACACATCTCTATTTAGAGATAAGCTACCACCATTCTAGCTAGTTTGTATTGCTTTATAGTTTACAGTATTTTTCCATTTCATTCATCTAATAAAATATGGATTCTAAAGTACTACTATGTTATCTGCAATATTTATGTGTGTATTTCGATTTATATTTTGTCCTTCATTTTTTCTTTAAATAATCAAGATCAGTGGTATCTAATCAATATTCTCTATGATGTTTCTCAATGCACATCCCCAATAAGGTCCAGGTATTGGGAGTTGGGTCTCAAACTAATTGAGCTTGGAGAAAACCACTCTTTCTGACCCAAGTAGCCTCACATGGTGGAATAAAGGAGAGATGGTGAAGTAGGAGATCCTATTAATTGTTGCTCGAGGAATCCCTTGTGTGATAGAGGAATGATTTGATAGATAATTTCAGCCAAGTCCTTTGACATTTGCCAACAGTGGTGGAGAAACCTTCAACCAACAACCATTTTAGAGGTGAAACACCCTTCAAGGTACAAGTTAACTTTGTCATTCCATTAGTTGAAGGCCAAATAGATGAAAATGCCTTGGGTAAATGGTAAATCTATTAGAGGGTTATTACTCTATTAAAAAAAAGATCGACAATGAAAATGTCACCTTCTCACTCCTTAAGTCCCTCCCCTATGTCAAATATTGGTGGGACAGTTACTAGGAGATACATGTTGGGGATGAGCCTACAACATAGGACAAATACCACTTGGGAAGCTTTTGTCAATGCCCTCAAGGAGGAATTGTATCATGTCAAAAACTATGATGATCGGTACACAATATGGACAACTGTGTACCAAGGGAGAGACAAGATGGTGTCAAATTTCACCAATGTTGTAACATCCCCATTTTGACCCTTGGAACATATTGGCTTTCAATGTAAATATTGTATACATGCAATGTATGTTTTCCTAGCGTGGAGCTCAAGGCCAAGGCACCGCTAGTGGATGCTAGGTTTTTATGTAAAATGCAAGTATTAGATATTATGTTATACATCTGCTATTAAGCCACGAGACATTGTAAATGATGTAAATATTAATAATGCAATAAAAATACCAAAAAAACTGGCTATGGAGAAAACTAATAAGAGGGCGCCATGTGTATCCACTAGGGAGAGGTGACGGGGTTGTGGGATTGGACAATAGGTTTCCAAATGTCATCTTTAGAACCCATTTGACCTTCCTTGCTGACATTTAATTCTGCAGCAGAAAGTGGTTGAAGAAACTGGTCATGAGATCGATGGGGTGTGGGCAACCCTGAAATTTCGGATGGCAGGGTATGGGGCTCTATTTTCCTTTATCCACAAGTCACCCTGCTCCTCGGAATTCGTTTCCCTCATCCCATTCGATTACCGACTAGAAACAGGGATTTTTCGCGGAGAAGAGAGGGCCGAGCAGGGAGAAAAGAAAGGAAATCATGATTATGAGAAAAACCCTGATTTCTTAGTGTCGAACTCACCCAAAAATTTGCGGGGAAAATCAAGTCAAATAGGGTATCCGTCGGTATGAACCCTAGCGCAAATTTACAGAGTGAGAGATGCTCAAAAACCCGTGAGGAAACCCTGAATTGATAGCTTAGAACCCAACTGTGGGACAGAGTCACTTTGGCCATAGACATTGAGAAAACCCAAGTGGGAATGACATATAAGAAGTAGGATAGAAGGTAGGGTTGCTTGATAAACCCAGTGAAAGCTAAAGTCTCAAGGAACCAGCAACTTGGACCTTTCTATGCCCACCCTGAAGAGAACCTGAGGGAAGGTATGGCCAGAGGGAATATCGACTGTCGTCTGTCGACTATTGACATGTCGACTCTCGACCTCTTCACTACTGTCAACTGCTTCGACAGTTCCCTGCTCGACTTATTGACTTTGGTGAGTCAATATGCTCCACACACCAGTGGTCATCGGCACTCCCTTTGGTTGGTCTCCTCATGTCGATCAACTTCGACTAATCTGCCTAGGCCCCAATGCCCCTGCATCAGACTCCCCAGGTGAAAAAGAACTCGACTGCTTTGTCAGTATCCTGAACTCTTCTTTGGAAATCCATGTCGCCTCCTATAACTCATCATCCTTCCATCGCACCAAGTATTCCTTCTTTCGCGAACTGCGAATATGCCCAACTTCGCATTCCTCTATTACTTCTATAATCTCCTCCTTGTGTCGATCTGGAATCTGCGTTGTCCAGTCGATGCCCGATACTTTTGCGCTTTCGATGCTTGAACCTTATTCGAACTTGTACAGATCTAAGACATTGAATGTTGGTGAAATTCTCAAGTCATTCGGCAGCTCCAACACATAAGTGTTGTCCTAAATTTTCTTCAGAATCTTACATGGTCCAATCTTCTTCAGCTTCAGCTTGTTATATGTCCCTGTCGGAAATATTTACTTCCGCAAATGAGCATAAACCAAGTCTCCTTTGCTGAACAACTGTAGTCTCTTCTTCCTATCGGCTCTCAACTTGTATGTCGCGTTGCTCCTTTCTATGCACTTTCGCTCATCTTCATGAACTTCTTTCATGTGCTCTGCAAATGATTCCGCATCTGCGCTTTTCCTTATTCCTATCAGCAACTCGACCACATCCACCACTCCATGTGGGATTCTTCCTTGAACAATCTGGAATGGGCTCAAACCTGTCAACCGATTCACATAATTGTTGTATGCAAAATTTGCTTGCGCCAACACGTTCTCCCACTGCTTGGGTCTGTCGGCCGTCAAACATCTTAGAAGGTTTCCCAAACTTTTGTTCACCACCTCGATCTGTCTATTTGTCTGCGGATGATATGCCAAGATAAACTGCAACTTCGTGTCCAGTTTATTCCATTGGGTTCTCTAGAAATGCCCCATAAACTTGGTATCTCTGTCCGATGTGATACTCTTCAACAACCCATGCAATCTGACTACTTCCTTGAAAATAGTCCAGCAATGCCTGTGGCGTCACTTGTCTTCCGACACGGAATAAAGTGTGCCATTTTTGAACATCTGTCGAATACAAAAAATATTAAGTCGCTTCCTTGCTGCATCTTCGACAATCCTAGCACAAAATCCATGCTCAGGTGCTCCCATGGGATATTTGGTACCGGAAACGGTGTATACAACCCCGTGTTCTGAATTCTCCCTTTTTCCAACTGGCAAACTCTACATTGTCGAACCCACTTTCCAACATCTGTCGCCATCCTTGGCCAATAATACTTTTCTTTGACTAATGCCTTAGTCTTGTCAATGCCAAAATGACCTGCTAATCTGCCACTATGCAACTCTTGGATTTGGTTCTCTCGCATGGATCCTCTGGGAATACACAATTGTTGTCCCTTGAATAGGTATCCCTCCACTCCATGGTTCACGACAAGCTTCACATGCTTTTGCAAAATCCCCGTCGGTAGTGTACTCTATCTTCATCGACTCTATTCCTGTTGCCTGAACTGTCATCGTGTTTAGCAATGCAACTCTTCTACTCAGCAACCTTGTTCGACTTGCCCGACCTATGTCGCAACATGAATGTATATCCCTGTAGGAATTCGACCCATTTCATGTGCCGCTGATTTAACTTCGATTGAGTATTCAGATACCTCAGCGCTTGGTGATCTGTGTACAACACAAATTCCTTGGGAAACAAATAGTGCCTCCACTTCTTCAATGCTTGGACAATAGCATAGAATTCTTGGTCATAGACTGAATATTTCCGCTTCGCATCATCCAACTTTTCACTGAAGAATGTAATTGGTAGGCCCTCCTGGCTCAACACTGCTCCAATTGTTATTCCACTCGTGTTGCAATCGACCTGGAAAACTTTGTCAAAGTCTGGGAGCGCTAACACCGAGCTCTCAATGACCTTTTCCTTCAACTTGTCGAAAGCTCACTGGGAAGCTTCCGTCCACTTGAACTCGCCCTTTTTCATGCTCTCTGTCAATGGTGCACAAATCCGACTGAATACCCTGATGAAATTCCTGTAGAAAGTGGCAATTCCATGGAAACTCCTCACTCTAGTCGCGCTTGTCGGTTCAGGCCAATCTAATATCGCCTTCACCTTTTCTGGGTCCATCACCAACCCTTTACCCGAGATTACAAATCCCAAGTATACTAGTTCCTCCTTCACGAAGAAACACTTTTGCAGGTTCACCATCAGCTTCTCTTCCTGCAACTTCCGCAACACCTGTCGAATGTGCTCCAAGTGTTTTGCCTTGGTTCGACTGAAAATCAAAATGTCGTCTAGGTAGACTACTACAAACTTTCCCAAAAATGGTTTCAGCACCTCATTCATCAATCGCATGAATGTACTGGGTGCATTAGTCAATCCAAATGACATGACTAACCACTCATACATCCACTCCTTCGTCTTGAATGTTGTTTTCCATTCGTCTCCCTCTCTAACCCGAATCTGGTGATAACCGCAATTCAGGTCTATCTTTGTGAAGTACTTCGCTCCACTCAAACAATCCATCAAGTCGTCCATCCTCGGAAATGGAAACTGATACTTGATCATGATCTTATTGATAGCTCCAGAGTCTATACACATCCTCCATTCTCCACCTTTCTTCGGCGCTAATACCGCTGGTACCACGCACGAACTTAGACTCTCTCTGATCAACCCTCTGTCCAACAACTCCTGGACCTATCGGTTGAGTTCCTGACCTTCTGTCGAACTCATTCTATGCGATGCTTTGTTTGACAGACTCGACCCTGGAATCAAGTCGATCTGATGGGATATGCTCCTTGTCAACGGTATTCCCGTCGGTGTCTCATCGACCACTATGCTTCAAAACTCGTCAAGCATCTTTCTGACTTCGACCAGAATCTTCTCCATTGTTGCCCTCTCGACACATGGTCCTTTCAGAATGATAGCATAACACCCCAAATGCTTTTCCTCCTCCACAAGGAATTCTTTCGCTGAACACAATAGCACTGGTTTCCTTGAAAAGTTGCTCAGTGCTTCCACCATCAACTATGGTCTTGCAACGCCATTCGCCGATTCACACCTTGGTTCGAAAGATCACCTTTCGCTATGCCGGCTCTTGCTCGTCGCATTTGTCTTCTTGAACCAATGTTCTGCTAACCGTTAGACTTTGGTTCCTTCTTTTCTCCTCTCTACTGCTGTCGGATGCCGACTCTTCCCTCTCGTTAACTAGCTCATCCCTTTGGCGTCTGGGTTTCGACTCTTCTGCAGCATGTAGGTTCTCTGGGCATTCATATGCCTTGTGTCCCACTCTACGACACTTGTAACAGATTATGGTTGATCTGTTAGCTCCCCTTCCGTCGGATGGACCACTTCGACCATACGCACCTCGACCGCGTGTTCCTCGACCATCACGTCGGTTTTCTTGTGCTTTCTCCCTTGTTGATGTCCCTTCCGCATGTCGACTATCTTCGACATTTTCCCTTTTGTAACCGCTACTTTGGCCTTTCACATAAATATTCTTCGCACTAGTCATCCTACCTCTGGTCGCTGCGAATTTCCTCGACAATTTCTCTTCTGCCTTCAGAGCTAACTGGTAAGCTTCACCCACTACTCTGAATCTTGACATGCTCAATTCGTCCTGAATGGCATATTTCAAGCTGTTCACATACCTAGTGACAGCTTCTTCTCCTTCGTCAGTCTGGTCCAACCTTATCAAGAATCTATAGAACTCTTCCGTGTACTCCTTCACGGTCATCTCTTTTTGTCGAAATTCTACAACTTCCTGAACAAGGAAATTACATAGTCGTTTGGAAAGAAATTCCCTTTCATCTTGGCAACCATCCTATCCCAAGACTTGATTTTCTCCTTTCCTTTCTTGACTCTTTCAGCCTGTACATTGTCCCACCATAATGAGGCATGACTCTTCAACCTCAGACATGCAGTCTTAACCCGCTTAGGATCCTCAATCTGCTCTAGGTTGAAGTATTTCTCCATCTCTCTGAACCAATCAATCAAATCTTCTGGATCCAGACTTCCTGAGTAAGTATGAACATCTATCTTTGTCTAAACTCTCATATCCGTCATAAGCTTGATGAGTTCTTCTTATGGTTCTTCTCTTGCGGCTTCCTGAGCTTCCACTTATTTGACTTCCTCGTCGCTATGGTCTAGCGCATCAGGAATACAACCACACCTTTAGCTTTCTTTGATCGATGTGACTTCATTTGTCAAATTTTGCATTGTTCGGACACACTCATCGAACATCTCACGATCAACTGTGACTATTGCGCCATGCATTCTTCATCCTCGGACATTAACGCCTATGTGAGCCATGTTCAACCTCTACTGAAACTCCCACTCGTACAATCACAACCGGACTTCAACAAGTCGTGCACAAGTCTACCCAACCTCAGCTGGAGCTATTCAATGCACTTGCAAGCTTAATACCAACTGACGTTCTTCTGCACGCAGGATTTTATTCCCGCTCTGATATAGCTATCCTTCGGCTCCCAGGATACTATAGATCTGATACCAAACTGACGCAAGGCACCTTATACGCTTAAGGTTCTTGCTTAACAATACTGACCACACACACGTTCACATAGATAAGATGTAAACAACATGCCAGAAGATGACTTATATTACTTCTTCGAATCGGTTACAATGCAAACTACAAGGAAATCAAATAACTAACTATTGTCGGCCTCAGCCGTTACAACCTAGAAGTAAATGTGTGTTCTCTTAGTGTGTCGACCTCACCCTCTCCTGGTTCGCTCTGGAACTCTGAGCTATGGCTCAATCTTCTCTATGTTCGTACGCTGTGTGACTGTTCTCTCCAATCTACAGAACTTCTCCTCGAACTCTGCTCTGCAACTTCAACACAATGGAACTATCCTGCTCTGCACCTACGCACAAGCCTTCTACTCTACTGTTGTTGTTCCTGAGACCACTACGATCCCCAAGACATGCATCCTCTGTCAACCGATCCTTCCATGATCCTGCATACCTACAACTATCAGTGCCCCTACCGTGCTGCACAGCCTCTGCATGTGGTGACATCTGTCATGTCCTCAACCACCTGCAATAAATTCCATTAACTTCCTTATCAACCCCGAACTGTTGCCAAGTACTCTCCTTGACTTCTACACATCCTCCTAACAAGATACATTAATCCGTCACATTGACCATATTGTCCTCTATCAGCTTCGACTCACCTGTCAGCTTCCTTTTGCAACCCAAGGCTTCACCATTCCGCCCCTTCCTCCTTGCTTGACTCATGCCCAAACCTATCGATGTCACGGTCCGACAACATGTCGACCTTACTGCGACTCCTCGACAACTTGTCGCATGTCAACATTGACATGTCGACTATCGACTGTTGTCTGTCGACTCTCGACCTCTTCACTACTGTCGACTGCTTCGACAGTTCCCTGCTCAACTTATTGACTTTGGTGAGTCAATCTGCTCCACGCACCAGTGGTCATTGACACTCCCTCTGGTCGGTCTCCTCATGTCGATCAACTTCGACTGATCTGCCTAGGCCCCGATGCCCCTGCATCAGTGTGGTAGGTATTGTGGGTGCCAAGGCTGTCTGAGTTAGAATTAAGAAGCATGTAGCTCTAAGGTTGAGCTCATTGGCTTAGCATCCTCCTTCCTTGTTCCTTAAACGCTTGATAAACCCAACTATGTGTTGGCTTAGCATGTTTTTTGTGTGAAGCCATGGCTGTGAGTGAGCTTGTTTAGTTCCTCCTTAGTGGATACACAACCCAACTCGGGGGTGGTCTCTTAGCTAAAAGAGTATAGGTTGGACAAAGACCTATGGTTGGGTGGAACGTTGCTCTCACATAGCCTGTTGCTTGGACAGTTCATCTCATAAGATAAGTGCTCTCTGTGGTTCTAAATGATACTAATTCCTATGTTATGATTATCTATTATTGCAAGTCAGATTGAATGAAATGATCACATGGAGTTAATCGTAGGAAATCTGTGTATAATCCTGAACATAAGGATGGTTCATTTGTTGTATGTTTCATCATTTTGCTTGTGTTGATATGGTGTTAGTCTTGCATGTTGTAGATCCATTAACTAGATTTAATTCCATGTGTATGTTTACTATGTACTACACACATCCTTAGGAGGTTTGCACTTCATCATATGAGCTTGGGGGATGAATTAGATACCCCCTGATGTGTTCATGCCCCCTCTGTGGTCAGATGAAGGGAGGGGCCTTGACAGGGTGATCCCAGGGCTCTTGACAGTTGGGAATAGAGGCTTTGATGGAGTTTGGGGCAATATTTTGGTTGGACGAGGGGCAATGTCAGATTTCTTGAGTGTGGCAGAGAATCACACCGTTGCATAGATCTTGCTGATAGCTTTCCAACGATACCGAGTTTTCCAAAAATGGACTCAGGATGAAGAAGTTATCAGTTTGAGAAGTTGGTAGTAACAGGTGTATGACAAGCTTCCGACTTGTCGAACCCGCACTGCGGAATGCGGAAGTCGGGGGCGTGATTTCTCGACGCTATGTGTTTGGTGTCCCGACCTTCCGAATCCTGCATTGTGGATTGCATATTCTGGAATTCGGAGGTGGATTTTCCTCGACATGGTGGAATTGGTGTTCTGACTTTCCAAATCTCGCATCACGGATGCGGAGTACGGAAGTCGGAGACGTAAATCGTCGAAATGGTGGAATCGGCGTTCCGACTTTCCAAATCTCGCATCGTGGATGTGGAGTGTAGAATGCGGAGACGTAAATCATTGAAATTGTGAATTTGGATTTATGACTTCCGACCCCCGCATTGTGGATTGCAGAAGTCGGAGGTGTAATTTTCCCGGAGTTGCGAATTTGGGGTTCTGACTTTCGACTCCCACATCACGGATTGCGGATTGCGGAAGTCAGAGAGGTGAATTCTTAGGAGTTTCGCATTAGATTTCTAACCTTCTGAATCCCGCAAGGTGGATTGCGGATTGCGGAAGTCAGAGAGGTAATTTCTTCTAAGCCGAGAATTTGGGGTTTCGGCCTCCGAATCCCGCATGGCGGATTGCGAATTGCGGAAGTCGGAGGCACGATTCGATGAATTTGTGTATTCATTGTTCCGACTTCTGACTCCCGCACTGCGGATTGTGGATTGTGGAAGTCGGAGGCGTAAATATTCGAAGCTGTGAATTTTTTGGTTCCGACTTCCAACTCCCGACTTGCGGCTTGCGGATTGCGGAATTGTGGACCAAGACATTGCGGCTGTGTGAAAAGGGCAGAGTTGCGGATAAGTTTGGAATTTTTTTTAATCTCAGACTATTCCCCCATCACTCTAAAGGACACTGAGGGGATCAGGGACATGACAGGTGGCATCAGAGCCCAAGGTTGCATCACTGGGGCTTCTTGGGACAGAGTAGAGGGAATAATAGCTTTGTGAATTGTTCCATGAGTTTATTTATTTTAAATATGGATGTTCATGTTTTATATGTGTTCCTAAAATGTCTAATAAACGTCTCAATAATGCACAGTGTTTGCAGTTGATAAATTTGAATAGTTGTAGCAGAGAGTAGCGGGTAGGGGAAAGGAATCTCCAAAGGAAAATGGTGACCATAAATGACACCCAGGATCCTAACAAACATGATGAAGACGTGCTAGGATAAAATGTGCAAGAAGATCACGCTGAGACTGAATCCAATGGGATAAGGGAGCAAATAACTCCTCAGAATTTGGTTGAAACCATGATAAGCTTTAATGAAAGGTTGATGAAGGCTCAGGAAGAATAGAATCATCTCAATGCTGCTATTTTGCAAAGCCTCACCGATATGCAGCAGAAGGTAAACCTTTGGTCCAATCCCAACAATGTAGGTAAAGAAGGAAGAGGTGCAGAAAGTCACTCTAGAGGTCGTTCTAGGAAGAGGACTCCAAGCCCAAGAAAGGGTTCTATGAGAAAAAAGCGCAGCACTCCCTCCTCGAGATCTTCTTCCAGCAGGTCGTGTGACTCAAGAGGCCCTCGAAGAATTCCAAGGCATAATTCTAGCAGATTTGAAGGAATAAGGAAATCCAAAGGAATTCCAAGGCATACTTCTAGCAGATTTGAAGGAAGAAGGAAATCCAAAGGAATTACATAGGGAGAATTTGGGAAGGCAAGGCTTCCCACATTTGATGTGTTGGAATATTCTCACCATCACATGTTGGATTTGCATGTATTGCATGCATGCATTTCATGCAGAACTGCATGCATCCAGACAGCAGCAGTGGAGTATCCTGGCACCTAGTCCTTGTTTTAGGCCCCTTGGATCCTGTTTCTAGTCATCAGTAGCCCTCCTACCCACCTAGTGCGCATTGTTTTCATCATTGTAGTTACTAATGTGCCCTACTACATAGTTCTAGGACCTCCATGAGTCAGTTCATGCATTGATTGCTCAGTTAACTGATTGTAGCTCCCAGTTGACTATTTTAGAGTGTAGAAGGACTCCACTTGACTACTGACAGCCAATTATGTGCCCCTTGGAGTCTCCTCCCCTATTTCAGTGCTCACATTGTTTAGTTAGGCTTATGTCTACCTCAGTTGATTGTTTATTCACCATCGGTGGTCATTGAGTCTTATTAGGAGATGGTTCCAATGCTGACTAAGCCATGAATTGAGGAGAATTCGAATCACCCTTGGAGGTATCGAATTCATTCTATTGTATTGACATATTTTTTCTAGCTTACAGTTGATGAATGTATCAACAACGGTTTCTCACATCTTTTGAGTTTAATGTGTGAATTTTGATCATCCTCTTGCTAACCTCTCTGCAATTAACTGAGTGAAATTTTGAGGTTTGTTCAAGCTTAGCGATATACCCCGGTGGAATTTCACATGATGAAGAAGGTAATACTGGCTAAGAGGCAGAGGCATGGCTTCTTGGGATGAATAAATATTTTAGTATTCATGACTACTCAGGAAATGAAAAGGCCATAATTTCTATTTACAATCTAAATGGTAGAGCTTCAATTTGGTGGGAGCACCTCATGCAAGTGAAAGGGATCAATGAAAGGAGGATCGATTGGGAGAGATTTAACAAGTATTTCAAGTGAAAATACCTACCAGCTAGGTATTATGATGACAAGAGGAAATAATTCAATGAACTCAGGTTGGGACATAAATCTATCATAAGATCATGTCCATAAATTTTTGGAATTGTTGAGGTATGTGGACTATATCAAAGATGAGAGGGTTAAGATCCAATGTTTCCTTGGAATTCTACCTCAGGATTTCAGAGATAGGTTTGAGTTTATTAATCCACCAAGTCTTGATGAAGCCATTAGGATGGCGGTGCATTGTTATGAGCAGAGCAAAGGGAATTCATAGGTTCACCCAGCATGGAAAGGAAAGCCAAATGGGAGGTTTGATCAAAGGAAAAGTGGATTCAAGCAACCATTCAAAAATCATCCAAGAAATTTTCCATAGGGCCAACAAGCACGGAGTGGAAACAAGCCAGCAGTAGCAGCAAAAAAAGCATTAAAAGGGCCACTTCAGTATTGGGGATGTGGAGGAAACCACATGCTTAAAGATTGTCCACATTCGAGGGAGAATCCCCGGAGCTTGCACCACTTAAAGGGGGCAGCTGCAATGGAGGATATGGAAAGTGTTGATGTATTTGTAACTTTGGAAGATATTCACTTGTATATTGTATGTATTACATTTGTACTTTATTGTATCCCCAACAGAGATGTATTATTCCTCCGATTGGAAGTGTCGTCATTTGTATTTGCAAGTGTCGCAAGTTATATTGTAAGTGCCGTAACTTATATTTGATGGGTTATTAGATCATCTTAGAGGGGTCGGCCCAGTATGGGTTAAAGGGTTATTAGACCACCCTAGTGGGGTCGACCCAGTGACAAGTGGTAATGGGTTATTATACTCTCCTAAGGGAGGTCGGCCCAGTTAGAGTAAAAGGCAAGTAAAGGTAAAGTATAAATAGAGAGGAGCACCTCTATATTTATTCATTCATTCACTCACTCACTTTACATTAGTGAGAGAGAGGAGGAGTGCGCTCAAGTGGAGGAGGAGAAGCTGCTTGGAGACTATCTCTTGTTTTGGGGTTTGATCTTTGTAATCTTTGTATTGGTACTCATTCTATCTCTGAGGAAGTTGCGGGGTTTTTCACCTTCTTGGTTTTCCCCGGTGAAATGCTTTGTGTCTCTTGTCTCTTATGTTTGATATGTTGTACATGTTGTTATCTCAGTTAAGATCCTAGATCATATTGAATTAAATGATGAAAAACTAACATGGTATCAGAGCTAGCCTGAAGGAAGGAATTGTATGGCATTTACAACACTTGTTGCATTTGCGACAAATTGGAAGCTAGGGCTTGATATAGTAAAAACTAGTCATCGTGGCACTTTTGCTATAAATCTGTTTTTGCAAAGGTTCAGGGTCTGAATTTTTGATAGGCCGCATATCATACATGGATGTACCATGTGTAAAAAATTCAGCCTCAGATTCGTTTTACTTTGTGAGGTATGATCTGTACAAGTTAGGGTTTCTACCTCTTCCAGAATGCATCCCTAAACAGGTGACCTATGAACAAAGGTCATATCTTGAGCTAGGAAGCTCCAAATGGAATTCCATAAAATGTGTCACTTAGGGAACGGATTGTAGTTTCACCGGTCCGAGTTTCAGAGGCCGAAATTGAAACAGTGACACGTGGAACTCCGTACAAGTTTACTATTTTGTTTCATCCCATAAAGAGGTCATGTTGCAACACTTATCATATATCTCTCATGGAGAATCCATTTGAGGTTAGATATGTGGGGTTGGAAAGATTACAGGTCATTCTACCACAGGCCTAAGTTTCAGACCTTGAGGATCCTAAATTTTAGAGATACACCAAAAACAATATGGCATATATTTCTGTCAAAACATAATTGGATTCTGAGCATTTTCATTTTTGGCCTGTGACTGCTGCGGGAAATTAGGGTTTTTGCAAAAGTTGGAATTTTTGGAATCTGAGACCACGGCTGGATGCTCCTCATCAAAATCAAAATTTAGATACCAAGATCGAAGTTTTTGGTTGGGTAGAACCCCGAGCTCTATCAAACCCTAGTTCGGGTTTTGGTTGGGTAGAACCAGAAAACCAGAATTTGATAGAAGCTGCAGATCCAAAACTCGCAGGTCAATTTTTGGAGTTTTCAAAATCCGAACACTCCATATTGATTGCCTCAGTCATCTGCATCTCCCTGTCTAGACAGAAGTTTGAAATTCCAAGTTTGAATTTTTAGGGTTTCTCTGCCAAACCCTAGCCAACTCCAAATCCAGTTTCAGCAAATCAAAGTGTATAGGATTGGGTTAATCCTATAAGAGAATTGGACACCTACATAAGTGAAGAAGTTCCAGTTCCAGAGGGATATGAGTCTAAGGCCTTACATAAGAAAACTACAAGCAATCCCGATAGGTATGACTTGAGGAGATATAGGTATGTTTTGAAATCTGCTCATGATTAAGTTTGTCTTCATATTATTGAGGTTAGTACAATCTTGATTAATTTTTGACTTGTCTTATCACCTTATTAAAAGTATGAATGCATGTGAATGATATAAGACATTCATTGATTAGGGTTATGACACTTATGATTGTACTAATGCACTGTGGTGTTGTATGAGGATGATGTTGTTTGCTAACATGAAAGGTACATCAAGAAAGACAAATCAAGTTCCAGATCAGGAACATATGACCATGGCGACATGAAGACAAAGACTCATCCATAGCCATTGACTACATAGAAGATCTACTTACGAGGTATGTATAATTTGGTTCTACAATGCTTAACTTATGAGATATGCAGGTTACTAGCACAAGGTCTCTAAATCATTGAAGAGAACAAAGAAGACATTGTTTTGGTATGTTAGACATAACTAGAAAACATGATAATCTAGGTATGTTTTTCCTATATCAAGTTAGAATCCTACCTTAGATAAGTATACTTTTGTATGATTATTCTTGAAGTTAGAAGTTTAAGGAATCAAGGGTTTATGCATATTATGTTTCTTACTTTGATTGATGATATGACAAACCAGAAGAGTCCTATGGTCAAATAAGAATATGCATGAGTAAAATAAGTCCTCCCTGAAACCTTGAATACTAACGCTTGTGATAAATTAACCGTGTATGAAATGACCATGACCATACATGCTTAAGATTATTTAGAATCATAATGTTTTGATAGTATTGAGATTATACTAATGAATGTATGAGATCTTGAGGATGACACAATGATGACACTAGTGCACACTTAAGCATGCATAGTGGTCCAGGATGGATAGAAATTCAAAGACATATAATCATGATGATATCATAAAGGAAGCAAAGATCAAGAGGGAGCACACTCCAGTAGTTCCTGTAAGGAAGCAAAGATTGAGAGGGAGTCCACCCAACAACCAAACAAAGATAAGTATTTGAATTGTCATTTATTATATATATGATTACATAAATAATGTTGTTCAGTCATACTTATGTTCCTAGATTTAGGATGTATATTATGCATATTAGAAAAGTTGCATTAAATGAACAAGATACTACTAATATGCAAGTAATGGGTAAGTGGCCTATGGTACTGTACAACATTCCATTGCTGCTTATCTAGAATGAAACCTCTTTGCTGACATATTGGGAGTTGTGCACACTCTTAACAATGTTCTAGTAGAGATGGAAGGCATCTAGAAAGTTATTGTATGAATAAGGGATATGGATGAATTTTGTATTGAAGCATTGGCTAAGATAATTGCATGATTGTATGACATATATTCTTATGTGTAAGATTTTGTTCTGAAAAATATGAGAAGTTTCTAATCATGCAATTGAATTTGAATTGTAAGAAAGATCATGTACAATCACCTACAAAATAAGGACAACAACATTTGTTCCAGCAACAAAGTTCAAGAAAACTATTTATTGAAGATATTGAAGAATGAAGTTCCCAAAATCCAGGATGCAATAATGGAAGGATGCCATGATCGAAGAGTACCAGTTGATCATGAAGAATGATGTGGGATGTGGTCCCAAGACCAGAAGGGAAGTCTACTGTGACTTCCAAGTGGATCTACAAGATCAAGCATGTTGTAGATGGTAGCATAGAGAAATACAAGGCAAGGTTTGTGGCTCGTGGCTTCTCCCAGAAAGAAGGGATAGATTATGAAGAGACTTTTGCACCTGTAGCCAGATACACTTCCATTAGAACAATACTTGCTCTGGCTGCAGTAATGAAATGGAAGATACACCAGATGGATGTCAAGACAACTTTCTTGAATGGTGTAGTTGAAGAGGAAGTGTATGTGGAGCAGCCACTCGGTTTTGAGACACATGACAGGGAGTCATATGTGTGCATATTGAAGAAATCCTTGTATGGCTTGAAGCGAGCACCCAGGACATGGTACGACAGGATAAACAGCTTCCTGTCCAGTTTGGGCTTTACCAAGAGTAAAGCGGATTCCAACCTTTACTACAAGGTTGAGGAAGGCAATCCAGTGATACTCCTATTGTATGTGGATGACCTGTTTGTGACAGATGAGGATAGGTTGATTGCCGACACAAAGAGGAAGCTTGCTGCCAAGTTCGAGATGAAGGACTTGGGTATGATGCATTACTTTCTAGGTATGGAGGTGTGGCAGAGTGCAGATGGAATCTTCCTTGCACAAGGGAAGTATTTCAGTAGAGATCCTGAAGCGGTTCGGGATGATGGACTGCAAGGCCATGGACACACCTATGGCATCGAACATGAAGCTATTGAGTGATGCTTCATCAGAGTCGGTTGAAGCCACGATGTCTCGTCAGATGATTGGGTCCTTGATGTACCTGATGAACACGAGACTAGATATTTGCTTTGCGGTGAACACCTTGAGCCAGTTCCTGATGGATCCTAGACATGTTCACCTGATTGCTGTAAAGCATATTCTGAGGTACTTGAAGGGTACGGTTGATTATGGGCTCAAGTATGATGCAAATCAAATGTTTAACCTGGAGGGTTATGTTGATTCAGATTGGGCAGGTAGTGCCGCAAATAGGAAGAGCACTTCAGGGTGCTGCTTCAGTATGGGATCAGGTGTGATCTCTTGGTTTAACAAGAAGCAATCCTGCGTAGCACTAAGTACAGTCGAAGCAGAGTATGTCGCAGCTTGTTCGGCTAGTTGTGAGGTAGTATGGATAAGGAAGATATTGTATGATTTGTTTGATCTCCAGTTAGATGATACTTGTATCTTCAGTGACAACCAGAGTTGTGTGAAGTTGTCTAACAACCCGGTGTTCCATGACAAGTCAAAGCATATCGAGATCAAATATCACTATATCAGGGATATGGTGCAGAGAGGAGCAGTGAAGCTCCTGTATGTTGCGATAGATGAGCAGATTGCAGATGTGTTGACCAAATCACTAGCCAGAGTGAAGTTTGAGTACTTCAGAGAGAGGCTTGGTGTTCTTCAGATAGAAGAGACTTCGAGGAGGAAGTGATGGCATGCATTTGCATTAGCCATTCCAAGCATGGTGGTAGGAGGATCCTTCCCATGGATATGGATGTAAGCACTGTGTGATGAGAATCAGGACGATGCTCCAGATGATATGCATCAGGATGATGCTATGATGATGATCAGGCATGTGATGATGATATGCATCAGGATGATGCTATGATGATGATCAGGATGATCATGTGATGATGATATGCATTAGGATGATGCTATGTATGATGATGATCAGGATGATCATGTGATGATGATGTGCATCAGGATGATGCACTATATGATGATGATTAGTATGATCATGAGCATCAGGATGATGCTCCGTGCAAGGATGATCAGGTTGATCATGAGTATCAGGATGATACTCTGTGGTTGTGGACAGGTTGTGCAGTAGCATATAATAGCTTCCTGGTAGATCTGATAGGTTGTGCTAGGCATGTAAAAGTCCTGGGATTCTCTTTAGAGACCTTGCAGGTTGCAAGACACTCCGTTTTAAGGTTTAAGGGGGACCACATGTAATCAGTCCTAGAGATCCGGTAGGTTGAGCAGTAAGCTCGTAATCAATCCTGGGATTCTCTTTAGAGATCTTGTAGGTCGCAAGACACTCTTTTAAGGTTTTGTGGAGGTCACATGTAATAGCTCCCTGGGAGATCCGATAGGTTGAGCAGTAAGCTCGTAATCAGTCCTGGGATGCTCTTTCGAGATTTTGTTTACGCACGTAATCAACTCTAAGGATTCCACAGGATGGCCAGCTCGCAGAGATGATGAAGACCTACAGGAGGCTAAGCCTACATCCAACATGAAAAAGGGTTGGCTCTGTAGAACTTCCTATGACGAGAAGAATTGAGAGATAGCACCAGTGATCGATATGACAAGTACAACAGTAGTGATGATGATACTCTGTGATCCAGTGACGATGGTCCATCTCCAAAATTGAAGACTTGTGCCTATATGTATTGATGACCTGTGTCAAGAGAATACCTTCCTAGTTAAGAGGGAGTGTTGATGTATTTGTAACTTCAGAAGATATTCACTTGTATATTGTATGTATTACATTTGTACTTTATTGTATCCCCAACAAAGATGTATTATTCCTCCGATTGGAAGTGTCGTCATTTGTATTTGCAAGTGTCGCAAGTTATATTGTAAGTGTCGTAACTTATATTTGATGGGTTATTAGACCACCTTAGAGGGGTCGACCCAGTATGGGTTAAAGGGTTATTAGACCACCCGAGTGGGGTCAGCCCAGTGACAAGTGGTAATGGGTTATTAGACTCTCCTAAGGGAGTTCGGCCCCGTTAGAGTAAAAGGCAAGTAAAGGTAAAGTATAAATAGAGAGGAGCACCTCTCTATTTATTCATTCATTCACTCACTCACTTCACATTAGTGAGAGAGAGGAGGAGTGCGCACAAGTGGAGGAGGAGAAGTTGCTTGGAGACTATCTCTTGTTTTGGGGTTTGATCTTTGTGATCTTTGTATTGGTGCTCATTCTATCTCTGAGGAAGTTACGGGGTTTTTCACCTTCTTGGTTTTCCCCGGTGAAATGCTTTGTGTCTCTTGTCTCTTATGTTTGATATGTTGTACATGTTGTTCTCTCAGTTAAGATCCTAGATCATATTGAATTAAATGATGAAAAACTAACAAAAAGGGCAGTTCCTCGAATCTATGCAACGTTGGATAATCATTAGGCATACTATCAGTCAACAGTGGTGGAAGTTGAAGGTAAGATTGCTAAGCAATCCATGTCTATTTTGATTGACCCAGGATCTACTCATAGTTATGTTTCTCGAGAAGTGGTTGAAGTTTGTGCTCGTAGAAAAATGAAGCATATTAAGTCTTGGCTAGTTCAGTTAGCCGCAGGGACCAAGAGAAAAGTAAGTGAAGTAGTGATGGAGTGCCCCATGGAGTTGAATGGAATCCTCACAAAAGTAAATTTGAATGTCCTACCATTAGGACCTTATGATGCTCTAATTGGTATGGATTGGTTGGAAAGGCATAGATCCAAGTTAGATTGCTATGAAAAGGTACTTGAATGCATCGATGAAGAGAGTAGACCCAGATTGGTAAGGGGAATTCCCAAACAACTCTCAGTAAGACAAATTTCAGCCTTACAATTGAGAATTTTTTTTAAGAAGGGTTTCTAATTATATGCAGTTCACATATCAGATTCATCAGAGGACAAATGACCAAGGATAGAAGACTTCCAGTCGTTGCAAGAGTTCAAAGATGTGTTTCCGGATGAAGTGCCTGGTCTGCCACCAAAGAGAGATATTGATTTTACCATCGATCTTGTTCTAGGGGCAACACCAATATCCAAAGATCCTTATAGAATGAGCATGCCATAATTGATAGAGTTAAAGATGCAGCTACAAGAATTAATGGATAAGAAATATATCAAGCCAAGTGTATCTCCTTGGGGAGCACCGGTGTTATTTGTCAAGAAAAAGGATGGGACCTTAAGGTTGTGTATGATTACAGGAAGCTAAATAAAGTGACAGTCAAGAATAAGTACCCATTGCCAAGGATTGACGATTTGTTTGATCAAATGAAGGAAGCTAAAGTGTTTTCAAATATTGACTTAAGGTCTGGCTATCATCAAGTGAGGATGAAAGAAGAAGACATTCACAAAACAACTTTCCGGACAAGATATGGTCATTATGAGTTCACAGTGGTGCCATTTGGTCTTACCAATGCACCTGCTACATTCATGTGTCTCATGAATAGTGTCTTCAACAAGTATTTGGATAAGTTTGTGATAGTGTTGTTGGATGGCATTCTTGTTTATTCAAGGAATGACGAAGAGCACGATGAACATCTAAGAATGGTGTTACAAGTTCTTAGAGAACACAAACTGTATGCAAAGCTGAGCAAGTGTGATTTCTATCAAAGGAAGGTATAATATTTGGGTCATGTCATCTGAGAAGAAGGAATTGCAGTGGATCCATAACAGATTGAAGCCATAATGGATTGGAATACTCCAAATAATGTTTCAGATGTTAGATATTTTATTGGTCTTGCAGGCTATTTTAGAAGGTTCATTGAAGGATTCTCCAACATAGCTCATCCAATTACATCATTGTAGAGGAAGAATGTTAAGTTTATATGGTCTGAAAAATGTGAGAAAAGCTTTCAGCAGTTAAAGAAGTTGCTTACCAGTGCTCTTGTTTTGAATATTGAAGATCCAAGGAAGGATTTTGTAGTGTGCATAGATGCTTGCATTGAAGGGCTAGGTGGAGTGCTCATGCAAGAGGGATTTGTGATTTTCTATGAGTCAAGAGAATTAAAAGAGCATGAAAGGAATTATGTCACGCGTGATTTAGAACTAGCAGCCATAGTACATGCTCTCAAGATGTGGATACATTATTTGTTGGGACAAAGTTTCGAGCTTAGGATAGACCACATGAGCTTGAAGTATTTGTTTGACCAGCCAAACTTGAATGTTAGGAAAGCCAGGTGGATGGAATTTCTCTGTGAATTTGATTTCGAAATTAAGCATGTAAAAGGGAAAGAGAATAAGGTTACAGATTCTCTCAGCAGAAAGTTTCATGTTGCAACATTAAGTATGTGCAAATTAGATTTGAAGGCAAGAGTTCTTGAATCCCAAACCAGTGATGGAAATTACCTTCAAATTAAAGAGAAATTGCATC
Source organism: Larix kaempferi (assembly GCA_027924585.1). Taxonomy (NCBI): domain Eukaryota; kingdom Viridiplantae; phylum Streptophyta; class Pinopsida; order Pinales; family Pinaceae; genus Larix; species Larix kaempferi. Next base: position 855,373 of record BSBM01000077.1, read on the forward strand.
AGGGAAATATGGATGAAAATGGTGCAGGATATCATCTTGGTGAATATGATATTCTCCTTTATCAAGGTACTAGACTGTATATTCCAGATTGTGCAGACTTAAAGAAGCTAGTGATGGATGAAATACATCAAATGCCATACTCTGGACATCCAGGATATCAAAAGACAATAACAACAACAAGAAAGCAATACTTTTGGCATGAGATGAAGAAGGACATAGAAATATACATTTACAGGTGTCAAAAATGCCAACAAATCAAGGAAGAACATCCACACCCAACAGGATTATTGTAGCCTTTGCCCATTCTGGAATGGAAGTGGGAAGGAATTTCTATGGATTTTATAACAGGTTTTCCAATGATAGTGGGGAAGCATGATTCAATTATGGTAGTGATGGACAAGCTGACAAAGGTAGCTCACTTTATTCCAGTCAAGTCCATTCATAAGGCAAGTGACATAGCAAATATTTTCATGAAGGAGATATTCAGATTGCATGGATTGCTCAAGGCAATAATTTCAGATCAAGATGTAAAGTTCACATCCAATTTTTGGAAGGGATTATTTCAGGAATTGGGAACTCAACTAAATTTTAGTACATCATATCATCCTCAAAAAGATGGTCGGACTGAGAGGGTGAATTAGGTTCTTGAAGATATGTTGAGAATGTATGTGATGGAAAAACCATCCAAGTGGGAGGACTACCTACACTTGGTAAAATTTGCATACAATAATGGACATCAAGCATCATTGGGGATGCGTCCTTTTGAATTATTGTATGGAAAAGGATGCAAGACTCTAGTGAATTGGGATAGTTCGGTGAATAGGGTAGTGCTTGGACCAGAGACGATCAAGGAAATGGAACAAGAAGTTGTTAAAATCAAGCAGAATTTAAAGGCAGCTCAGGACAGGAAAAAGAGTTATGCAGATTTGAAAAGAGTGCATAAGGAATTTGAGATTGGGGATGTTTATTTGAGAGTGAAACCAAACAAGAGTTCCCTAAAGCTGGGGAGTTGTGCCAAGTTGGCACCAAGATATTGTGGACCATTTGAAGTCCTTGATAGGATAAGGCCAGTTGCATTTAGAATTGCATTACCTGCTAATATGAGAGCTCATAATGTTTTCCATGTTTCTTTGCTTAAGAAATATTGATCCTAATCACATAATTGATTGGAATGTACAGGTGAAATTCGAGTGAGATTTCCAAGTGGATCCTATGCACATCCTTGATAAGAAGGTCACATTGCTCCGGAACCGAGCTATCAGACAGGTGAAGGTGCAATGGAAGCACCTTAGTCCTGATGAGGCTACATGGTTGCTAGAGGATGCCATGAGAGAGGCATTCCCATTTTTGTTCAATTTTGAGAACATCGAGGACTGTGTTGTTCTAAGGGGGAGGGAAATGTAACATCCCCATTTTGACCCTTAGAACATATTGGAATTCAACGTAAATATTGTATACATGCGATGTATGTTTTCCTAGAGTGGAGCTCAAGGCCAAGGCCCCGCTAGTGGATGCTAGGTTTTTATGTAAAAGGCAAGTATTAGATATTCTGTTATCCATGTGCTATTAAGCCATGGGACATTGTAAATGATGTAAATATTAATATTGCAATAAAAATACCAAAACAACTGGCTATGGAGGAAACTAACAAGAGAGGGGCATGTGTATACACTAAGGAGAGGTGAGGGGGTTGTGGGATTGGACCATAGGATTCCAAATGTCATCTTTAGAAACCATTTGACCTTCCTTGATGACATTTAATTCTACTGCAGAAAGTGGTTGAAGAAATTGTTCATGAGATCAATGGAGTGTTGGCAACCCCAAAATTTCGGATGGCAGGGTATGGGGCTCTGTTTGACTTGATCCACAAGTCACCCTACTCCTAGGAATTCGTTTCCCTCATCCCCATTCGATTATCGACTAGCAAAATGGATTTTTCACGGAGAATGGAGGGCCAAGCAGGGAGAAAATAAAAGAAATCACGATTCTGAGAAAAACCTCGATTTTTGAGTACCGAACTCGCCCATAAATTTGTGGGGAAAATAAATTCCAACAGGGGATCCGTCGGTCTGAACCCTAGGGAAAATTTACAGAGTGAGAGATGCTCAGAAACCCGTGAGGAAACCCTGGATTGATAGCCGAGAACCCAGCTGCAGGACATAGTCGATTTGGCCATAGACATTGAGAAAACCCAAGTGGGAATGACAGAGAAGAAGTAGTAAAGAAGGTAGGGTTGCTTGATAAACCCAGTGAAGGCTAGCGTCTCAAGGAACTAGCATCTTGGACCTTTCTATGCCTACCCTGAAGAGCACTGGAGGGAAGGTATGGCCTGAGAAATTGTGTAGTAGTGAAGGGAATACTTCCTTATGTTGGGTGTGGTAGGTATTGTGGGTTCCAAGGATATTTGATTTAGAATTGAGAAGCCTATAGCTCTAAGGTTGAGCTCACTAGCTTAGCATCCTCCTTCCTTGTTCCTTAAATGCTTGATAAACCCAACTGTGTGTTGGCTTAGCATGTTTGTTGTGTGAAGCCATGGCTGTGAGTGAGTCTGTTTAGTTCCTCCTCAGTGGATACAAAGCCCAACTCAAGGGTGGTCTCTTAGCTACAAGAGTATAGGTTGGACAGAGACCTATGGTTGGGTGGAACGTTTCTCTCACATAGCCAGTTGCTTGGACAGTTCATCTTATAAGATAAGTGCTCTATGTGGTTCTAAATGATACTAATTCCTATGTTATGATTATCTGTTATTGCAAGTCATATTGAATGAAATGATCACATGGAGTTAATCATAGGAAATCTATGTATAATCCTGAACATAAGGCTGGTTCATTTGTTGTTTGTTTCATCATTTTACTTGTGTTAATATGATGTTAGTCTTGCATGATGTAGATGCATTAACTAGATTTAATTCCACTCTGTATGTTTACTATGTACTGCACACATCCTTAGGAGGTTTTCACTTCATCATATGAGCTTGGGGTATGAATTAGACACCCCATGATGTGTTCATGCCTCGTCTGTGGTCAGATGAAGGGAGGGGACTTGACAGGGTGATCCCATGGCTCTTGACAGTGGGGAAGAGAGTCTTTGATGGACTTCAGGGCAACATTTTGGTTGGAAGAGGGGCAATGTTATATTTCTCAGGTGTGGCATAGGATCACACCGTTGCATAGAGATTACCAAGAGCTTTCCAACGGCACCGAGTTTGCCAAAAATGGACTCAGGATGAAGAAGTTATCAGCCTGAGAAGTTGGTAGTAACAGGGGTATGGGCGACTTTCGACTTGCCGAACCTGCATTGTGGAATGCGGAAGTTGGGGGCACGATTTCTCGACGCCGTTTGTTTGGCATCCCGACCTTCCGACTCCGGCATTGCAGATTGCGGAATTTAGAGGCAGATTTTCCTTGACATGGTGAAATTGGTGTTCCGACTTTCCGACTCCCGCATCGCGGATGTGGAGTGCGGAAGTCGAGATGTAAATCATCAAAATGGTGGAATCGACATTCTTACTTTTTGACTACCGCATCGCGTATGCAGAGTGCGGATTGTAGAGACATAAATCATCGAATATGTGAATTTGGAGTTCCGACTTCCAACCCCCGCATTGCGGATTGTGGAAGTCGAAGGTGTAATTTTCCCAGAGTTGCGAATTTGGGGTTCCGACTTCCAAATCCCGCATCGTGGATTGCGGAAGTCAGAGAGGTGAATTCTTCGGAGTTGCGCATTGGAGTTCTGACCTTCCGAATCCCGCAAGGAGGATTGCGGATTGCGAAAGTCGGAGAGGTAATTTATTCTAATCTGAGAATTTTGGGTTCCAACCTCTGACTCCCACATGGCAGATTGCGGAATTCCGAGGCGTGATTCGATGAATTTTTATATTCGTTGTTCCGACTTTCGACTCCTGCACTGCCGATTGCGGAAGTTGGAGGTGTAAATCTTCGAAGCTGTGAATTTTGTGGTTCCGACTTCCAACTCCCGACTTGCGGATTGCAAAATTGCAGACCGAAGACATTGCGGCTGTGTGAAAAGGGAAAAATTGCGGATAAGTTTGGAAAAAAAATTAGCTCAGATTGTTCCCCCATGACTCTAAAGGACATCGAGGGGATCGGGGACGTGACAAATGTCTTCCATAAATTGCCCTCAAAGATGGGTATCAAAGACTCCAAATGATACTTGGTCCTAAAGTACCATAATGTACTACATACATACAAGAAAACATAGATGGATTTCTTAAACATCTACTCATGGGAGTTGCTTATAAATATGCTATAAAAATTTAAGCAAAAGTATAAGGAGGAGTTTGGTTTTGCAAATTTGCCACAACAAAAACATGGTAAAGGTGGCCTTAACTAGTAGAACAAAGGGCAAATAAAGGATAGCCAATCTTAGGACAACTAGTCCAAGTCTTAGGTGGGAAGGGTAAAGTAGGGTCGAACATTAGAAACTGTTGTGAATTCCACAAAAGTCCTTAGTACAACACTAATGAATGTCACTCAAAATAGTCATTACTAGTCGAGATGAAAACCTTGGAGTCAAAATGTAGCTAAGAATCTTAGTTGGAATTAGATAAGAGAAATTGGATCATTGATGTAGAATCTAGTGCTACCATTGCAATGAAAAAAAATCCAACTAGAAGAGCCAGAGGAGCTAGATGAATATGAGCATTTCTTCCATTCACAGATGTGTGAGAAGCAAACTCCACTACATTTCATTGTTTATTATAGCTACCAACAACACCACACCCCTAGTCGTACACCGTTGGTTGGTTGAGCTAGGGACGAGACATATGTGTTAGCCAACAATGTTGTTTTCACTATGCCATAAACCCCTTCAAAGATTAGGTACTATGTGATGTTGCCCCATGTGAAGTTTGTAATGTCATTTTAGGACAAAAATATATCTGGAAAGGTCATGTTGTTTATGAGTCTAGGCCACATAGCATCATTGTTACTTTGGGAATTCAACTCTATAGGATACCAAAGGTAGTTCTGGCTACCATAATTTCTTCTAATCTTAGCAAAACAGTGCAAGAAGGTGATCTCTCAGACCGACAAATTTTTCCTCTTCATGATTTGGTTGAAAGGTGAATCAAAGATCGTTGCATATGCCATAGCCTTTGCACAGGATCCCTCTACATAGTAGAAGTAGGTCGACAAGATAGTGGAAGAAAACAAAGATATATTTTCTTTGCATGTAGTGTGCCTCTACATTTTTAGATCAAGCATGCAATTGAGTTGATACCTGGAGCTCCCTTTCCTAATAGTACTATATACATATACTCCCTTCTTGAGAATTATCAAATGTCATATTCAGAAGCCCATCCCAAAGGGCCACATATGACCAAGCTCCTCACCTTGTGGGAGCCCAGTTGTGTTGGTGCAGAAGAAGGACAAGACATGGAGACTTTGTATTGATTACATAGATCTAAACAAAATCATAGTTAAGAACTGATTTTTGATACCTCGGATTGACAATCTTCTTGATCAACTCAAGGGTACCAAATTTTTTAGTAATATTAATCTTAAGTTAGGCTGCCGCTAGGTACCTATTGAGTAAAATGATGTATGAAAGAAGGACTTTTCGAATGGTTAGTCATGCCTTTTGGCTTGACTAATTGTGACATCCCGATAATTTCATAAAAATTTAAAATTTTTAAAGCAACATTAAATGTCAGAATTACCAATGCGGAAATAATAATTGTTAAACAAAGCGGCATTTAAATACTGAAATTACTATTGCGGAAAACAAAATAATTACTAATCTTTTAACTAATGATGAATTATGATAATAGCAATTAAACTTCATAACACAAAGTACTTCATTAGTTCTGCTTGTGTTCATTTGAAATCTATATGCTGTAGTTAAGTTTATCCTACGATGTATTTTCTTGTTAAGATACTGACAGTTTGCTTTTGCATGATGACGAAGGGGTCCTACGAGGTACCCTGAGGTTTACTTAGCTATGTTTAGCTAAATCATTTGAACATGTTTCACTATGCAGAAAAGCAGGTAAGAATAATACGACAATACAAGTGTTTTAAGAGTGAATATATTTTTCAATTCATTGTCAATGTATTGTGAAAAACTCTAAGTATTTCCTTGCATGCAAGTTAATGAAGGTATGGATTTTTATCCTACTTCTCGTTTACGTGCTAGTTTACAAGTTATTAGTGCTATCAGAATCCTGTCGTCATTCGTCATTGTGCAAGGAATGGTAATATTATGTACATTTGTTATGTGAACGTCCCAAATTTACACACTGCTTCATAATGTAAAGGCACGAATCAAAAGCTATTTAATACGTATGGATTATCTTGAAAACATAACTAAGTATTATAGTAATCTATGTAAATCTCATTTTATAAATATTACTATTTATGAACGTATTTACAATGTACATTTTAATGTTATGCTTAAACTATAACCCAAACTCAGATTTATCCTATAAAGAAATACTACCTACGATATATGGGAAAACAACATATAATACATACACCCTGCATTTAAAGGACTATATTATGGAAATGTTTTAAGTGAATGGGTATCGACTTTATACATTTGAATGTCACAAAAACATACATTCAATTTACCAATGTATTGGAAATGCAATGAACTATACGTTGTAACTCTAGTCTTGACATTGGCAGGTGATACGACGAGTAATGAATGTTTGAGTACGAATGTGCTGGAATCCTTAATAAGACTGGCCTTGACATTTAAGACACCTGACTACTGCATTGAGTGTAATTATTAGTGGATGCTCTCGTGGCTGAATAACACGTGAAGGAGTTCACAACTTGCAATTTAACGTCAAGCTGTAACAGGATTTGCCTTTTGGTCTACCAACTTGGCATCGCAGTGGATGAAATAATAAATGAAGATTTTAATGCAGTGGTTGCCCGATTCTCAACGTATCTGGTTGGCACCTCCTCCATCGTCAATCTCACCAGATCTTGGACGTTGAAAGGAAACCCTAATCCTTCATCATAAGTAGTGTTGAAGTGTTTCTCGGCCTTCATTTCACCTGTTATCGTTGAGGTAGTGAGGCCAACAGCCTGCTACTATGTAGGGTTTGGGAGAGTGCTTTCCAGAGGGTTCTTTCCTTGGTTTTGATCCTAAGACCTGTGGGAAGAACCTGTTAGTTCTTAATGTCATGTAAATTGTAGAGCCGAGCCACCAGGCAATATTCAATGATGTTTTAAGAAGTGGTTTCAGGGTTCTCTCTTCTATCCGAAAATGGGGTTTTTCTTCTATTTTGTTGCGTTTACAAGATGGTGCTATCGCCGAATGTCACCGGCGTCTCTACTCCTGGAGTTACAATATACTGGTAATGTTTCAATACTGAAATCTTAACGCATTCTATTGTGTCTAAAGTTATCTATGAGATTTTGTTCTCATTTAACCTCTAAATTTTGTTGTGGCAGGTATTTCTTCGTTGGAGGGTTACTTGTTGGTTGCTTAGTGGATGGAGCTGATCGACTTCTTGGTAAGCCTCGGAGGTTCCCTCCCTCATAGGTTCCCTCCCTCGTAGGTGCCCTCCCTCGTAGGTTCTCCTAGCCTGGTGTGGCCGATGCTAGGTGTTTGACGAGAGTTAGTTTTGGTTCCTGGCAAGATTTTTGGTCAGTGTTTGTAAATTTTTGAGAGTCAAAGATGAATCCACGACTCATCTTGATACTTGGCTCTGCAGCGTTTCGCTGTGATTTTAAAATGTAATTTTGTTGATGAAAAATACACAAAGGGATGAACCCTGAATACATGGATTTTGAATGGTTTCTAAACTTGTATTTGTGCTTAGAAAAGATACTGTGTTGAATTAATGGTGGAATTGAAAACTGTATGTTTAACAAATGGCTACGTGCCAATGTTTTCTATCTTCTGTTTCGAAATAAAACCCTACTCTGTAGGTTTCGATGGTAGATTGAATTTTAGCTAGCAAGAGTATTGTCGTTTTGATGAAAGGCCTAAGAGCCGTATGTTAGCTATTTTCTTGAAAACAAAACCCTTATTTTACAAAGTTTAAACGATAATAAGAATCTGGTTTTTGTATAACTTATAAAGTTATCTGTGCGAAGATACTTATACTTTTGTTTTTTTGAATGGAATAATGAAACTACATCTGAAACAGAATATAAGTGGGTTCTAGTTTTACCTAAAAAGATTATTTGACTAGGAAAAGAATATTGTGTTGATTTTGGCCGAGAGCCATATCTAACTTGTTTTATAAAATGAAACTCTGTGATCTTGGTTGTGTAAGGTTTTGGGATAGTGTTTGAGGACTTGGTTTTGGTTTTGGAATCAAAGCTTGATGTAAGAAATAACATTCTCGTGTGCATTTGCTAGATCTTGAATTTATGTAAACTGTTTTAGTATGTGATTGTCGAATCAGTAAAGAACCTGTAGCGTTGTTGTAAATGATTTGCTTCTTATTAGAAGTTTCGATTCTGAGTCTATCGTAATGTAATAAAATGCTAGATAATATAATGATAGAGTACTGGGGTTCTATCTATTTATGTAAGTAACAACTCTGTATAGATGAATATTTGCAGCTGTTAAAAAAAATTCTAGAATAAGTGGAAATATAACACTTTCATGTTGAAAAGAAATAACCGTATGTTGCAAAGTATTAGCAGAAGGAATGGTTAGTAAAGATTTGAAAACCTAGACTTGTGCATAGATGAATTATTTTACTTTTATTTCTAAGTAAGGAAATATACTATAAGTTTGGTTTCTATGATAAATTGTTCTATTTCTGAGTTTAGATATAAATAATGGATAAATCAAAATTTTAAGGAAATCATTACAGAGTTATTCTATCCATTCATTTGGCATTATGCCCATCAAATCTTCTATCTTAAATTTTCCTTTTCTGTACTGGAGTACGATGCAGAAAGTTCGCATGGGGAAAAATGCAGAAAATATTCCTTTAATTATCTTCTCATTACTTAATCATACTTGAACAAAATCATCTCTAGGTTAGCAATTGAAAAACAATTACTTCTATATATCATTAATTGTACATACTAAACTTACAAGTTCAGAAAAATTATTTAACTGTAAACAATAAGGAAGAACAATAGAACCTGATTAACTGTAGGAAAAACAAACAACCCAAGGAGCCTATTCCACCCAACCTATTCCTGAAGACAACCAAATTACTTGCCTTAGGACCCCCGAGCCTGTTCACTGAACCACTAGGAAGAAGAATCTGTAGAAGCTTTAGATCAATCCACTTGCAGCAGCAAAGTAATTCATCCATTCATATAGACTTAGCAGTCAAAGAGACCTGCACCAGCACCTCTGGTTATTTCATCGGCCTCACAATGCACTTCCACTTAGCCTCCCTATATGAATCTCTTAGTGATCACCTGATACACTTAAGGAATTATTTCTGCAGAAAATAATGTAGAGCTGCCTGCCCAATTCGAATTGCCTTATCTAGGCTGCGTAGGCCTTTTAGTGGTTAACCTGGTCATTAATGAGCCATAAACTCTCTTCCACCCACCTGGGGGATAATGCCACAAATTTAGGGGTAGTTGTCCCATAACCAATAGCTAGTGGTGGAGTGCAAATGCTGACATCTGTCCCATGCCTTCTAACAACTTCCATTCCTCCTAGTGGGTCAGTGAACACTCATTTAACAGTTCCCTTGGGTGTTTGTCTCCTGTTTTAATTTATTAAATAATAATAATCAGTCATTACAATCATCCTTGACCAATATTTGGTCATAATTACAAAACTTTGTAATTATAATTTAATATAATGTTTTTGCAATAAAATAAATAGTCTCAAAATTTGGGTAGGTGACACTAATGTTCCAACAACGTTCATGAGGATGATGGATAATAAACTGTGGCCATTCACAAATTATTCTAAAGTTGTACATTTGGATGATATCCTCATCTTTAGTAAAAATTGGAAAGAACATTTACAACACATTCAATAGATCTTAAGCACCTTGTGATGACACAAGTTATATGCCAATTTAGAGAAATGCCCATTCAAGATGCAAAAAAATCAGTACATGGGATACATCATGGATAAGCATGGTGTGCATGTGGATCGGACCAAAATCCAAGTCATTCGCAATTGGCCAACCCCAACAACTCCCATAAATCTCTACAGTTTCTTGGGCCTTGCCAACTTCTATCGTAGATTCATGTTGGGGTTCTCTCATATCACTTGGCCCATAATCCAAGTGACAGAGGGTGGGTCCAAATCCAAGTTCATTTGGTTTACAGTCACAATTGAAAGTGTTTGAGGATTTGAAACTTCATCTTTGTTCAGAACATGTACTCGTCCTACCAAAATTGATTGATGGTGGTGTACATTAGTGACATCTCAATTTTCATAAAGTCATGGGATGAACACCTAGAATGTGTTCATCAAGTATTATAAATGCTTCAAATATAAAAATCTAGGTAAACTTATCAAAATGTTCATTTTCCATGACATTCATTCACTATCTTGGGTTTTCCAGTGATAGACAAGGAGTTTGAGTGGATCTTAAAAAATGGAGGTCCCAGAAAATTGGCATGTACCCAAGAACCTTATAGAGATTCATAGTTGCTTGGGTATGGTAAAATTCTAAAGACATTTTGTTCTAGGGTTCTCACACCTATTATGACAACTCAATCAATAGTTGAGAAGGTAACGCAAGAAATGAGTATTCCTTTGTATCGAGATGCATCAACAAGCATTAAAAAAAGTGAAACAAAATATCTATACTTCACTTGTGTTAGCACTTTTGAAACTTATCTAAACATTTCAATATATAGATTGATGCATATTATTATGCCACAGGAGTTGTCCTTAACGAACATGGGAATCCCATTTTTTCACTCTAATACATTTATCGATGTGTTATGCAACTACACTATCTATATAGATAAATGTATCCCATTGTACAAGTAGTTTGGTAGTTGTGACATTACATTCTTGGGAAGGAGACCATGATACATTCAAATCACAAGCCCCCTTAGTTTTTGCAAACATAGAGTAAACTAGATAATGCACACCATGTGAAGTGGGTGGAATTATTACAATAATTTCATTTACTCCCCAAACATTGAAAAGAAAGAGACAACAAGGGTGATGATTGTTTGAGTAGGACACATATCTTAGATGTTCTTGAAACCAAAGGTTGTAATACTAAAGGATGGACATAGTTGTACAACAATGACACATAGTTAGTAACAATCAACATCACTCTCCAGTATGGATGAAACAACCCCTATACATGACCTATGGTAGATATGGTTGATTTACCCTTGCAACATGACCTTATTTATTACCTTGATAAACAGTTAACTTGTCAGTGAACCCAAAGACATGTTGATTAAGATTCTCATTTGTATAAGTCAACTGGACACTATGGAATGATGAAGATAATAGTCGCATTGAAATGAAATTTCTAATAGCCTCACATGAGACAAGATGTTGACCACTACCTCTCTTAAGTTTCTTGTTCCATTGCTAAAGTAGCAAGTCACGGTTTAGGTATGTATACATCATTGTTTGTTCTGAAGTCTAGAGCTTGGGAATCCTCTGGTTTAGCTTTTCTTTCAGGCTTACCCATAGACCAAGCACCAATGTGATTATGTATTAGTTATCGTTGACCAATTCTTTAAAACGGTTATCATGATCGCTTGTAAGAAGACGAGCACAACACTTGCTACAACATGTTTGTACTTCATCCATATTTGGTCCCATTTTGGTTTACCATCCATAGTGTGTGATTGTTATTCTAGATTTCTCAATCAATTTTGGAAGGCACCATGGTCAATGCTTGACACCAAAATCAACTTCTCTACAACTTTCTATCCTTAGATCGATGCACAATTATAGTTATTCCATGAAACCTTAGTTCATATGTTGCATATGCATAATCATGCACAACACAACACTTGAGATGAAAACATACTTTTTATTCAACATGTTTGTAACTTATCTTGGCATATTTCCTTGGAGTGTAATCCTTTCCATACTTGTTTTGATTCCCAACTGATGTCTCATTCCTATATTTCTCAACTTCCTCTACTCCTCATATTGCCAAAGAACAAGATATAACAACCACCTTATCGAGCAAATTTGCAGTTTATTTTGCATTGTTGACATCATAAGTATAAGCAAATACATGATGCACATCAAGTGCCTCACTCTTTCCAAGTAGGCGATTGAGTTCAAGGTTACAATTGCATAATGAAAGGTTTAAGGGTCCTCATCCAAAGATCAAGCTGCTTTGATATGGTATTTTCTCCTTTATCAAAGCAATCAATGGTAATGCTTTGTAACTTGATCTATCACCTTATTTGCTGGTGCATCCAATATTCAATGTTGTTCTACTAAAGCGTAATCATTGTTTGAATCAAAACCTAAAGTTTTATTGCATACAAATTCGAATCCATGACACTTATTAGCAATTCAAATTGACCAACTCATCAATCAATCAACTCAAGTTTGTTCGCCAATAAGATATTATTATGTTCAAGTTGTTCGAGCTAAGAGATATCTACATCTAGCTAAGTGGTACAACCTTGAATGGTTGAGAGTTATGTTTCCTCACTGGTGCCCTAAAACAATGGGAATCATTGTATTTAGAGGGGGATGAATGATTAACACATAATTTGATCCTAACTACTTTGGGTATAATACATTAGTCATCCATCGCTTTTATTTAATTATGCAAACCAATACTAAAACAAAATTAAATCAATTCAATTCCTTTGGATTGTAACTAACTTAACCACTATCAATTCATTAGCATAGAGGTTCAAAGAGGTTGAACTATTTAGGAATATTGAGTTTCTTGTATTCTTGTTTAAGATGTATGTCCTTAATAAAGATCCATTGTAAATCCCCATTCTAGACAATAAAAAGAGATCTTGCACATTTTTGTTAATTTCAACATTGCGTTTTCTTGAATTTGTTTATACCTTATCATAGGTTGTTAGTTCTTCCACAATACATCCTTTGTTCACTTCTAGCGATCAAATTATTTGTGAAATAAAAAAGATTGAGGATGAATACCATTTATTTTCCCTTAATAGTATGAGACACAACTTTACCTTTAAGGCCTCTATGCTTATGAAACCATAATGAACTTGTTATTTACATTTCCACTATATTCAAATATATAAATGATATTTTGTTGAATATTTAGTGTGATTAGCTTTATTTTTCCAATAAACCTTGTTGTTTTTAGGATGCAGCATCTATATCATCTATATATATGTATGTGTACTAATAAAACTATATTCAAATATTTAGTAAATTTAAATTTATTTTAACCATAAATATTAAGAATCTTAATCACAAATATCAAGAGTAATATTTTTTTTGGTAAAATCTAAATTTGGAAGTGTTTAAATTGTGTTTTTGAATCTATAAATAGATTTAGCACCCTCAAATACCCTTATAATACCCAATAATAAAAGGACCCACCCTCAAATACCCTTATAATACCCAATAATAAAAGGACCCACAGATTTAAAACCTGATCCAATAATAAAAGGACCCATAAATTTAAAACCTGAACTACTTAAGTAATGAACTCACAAGCTCCAACCAACCCTTGCTATAATTAATTATTAATTATTTTTATCTTAATTTAATTTAACTCTTACGGTCTCATAAACATCTAAATAAATGGTTAATTTCTTCATAAAAATAATGAAAAATGAACTTAGAAAATGCGCATTGTTGTGTAAAGAAAGAATATTTATTCATAGTTGGAGGTAAACTGCCTCTTTTCCACTAATGGGATAACTGTATGGGGGGCCATTTTCCCACATAAGGTTTACCATCTGTTTGAACATTTTATCTGTTGGGTGGTAGGCGTCCCAGAAGAGATAGTCTTCCTCGTTGCTGCATACTGGGAATTCCGGGATGCATATCAGGAATCCACCGAATTTTCCAATGCCACAGCAGGCCTCATTGACGTTCTTGAAACCTACGACCACAGACATATACATTCAATAGATTCAGAATGAAGAGCAACCTACTTATCTGGAAAGTTTTGCCAAGTGCAAACTTCTATGTGGTGATTTTCCAGTGCTTAGTTAGGCTTACCGTAAGCAGCAGGGTTATGGAAGGCCTCGTAAAGAGGCAAGTAAAGATTATTGAATAGAAAATTGGAGTTAGGAAGCTGATTGTTTAAGGCCTGCACCCTCGCTCTCAGTGCCTCGTTATAATCTCGGGCCATGTCGTTGAGAAATTCAATGCAGGAACCGTTGCTGTTATATCTATTAAGTTGAGAGGGAAGGCATCCCACTGCACCCAGTCCTGCAACCACAAAATTTCTGGCGCCATTGGAATAGAGCTTCTGTTCAACACATCCATGTTAGCTAATTGCTATTACAATAAATCAGATTCAATTCAATAACAACTTTCACAGAATACAAAATTGTATGTGCATAATAACATGTAATTTGTCTATGCTAAGTTCTCCATGTAACAAATCTATCTAATTTATAAAGAAGAGAATAGTTTTCATCCAGGAATGACTATTAACAAGTGAATCTATCTATCTACTTCATTTTCTAAATAAGTAATGACCATGAACAACTCAAAATTATTTGTAAATAAGTGTATTTTGTAAGTAATGACCACGGAACCAGTGTATTAGATACCGAGGTCGCAGATCGGGCAGGAATATTAGTGATTACCTGGATTTGCAGAGCCAGTTTGTTAATGAGATTGTCTCGAAATTGTTCCACTGTGTACAGTACTCGAAGGGGTGAGAAGGGAAAAAGGTACGTGTTTAGCCAATCATTGTTACCAGTAATAATACTGAAGACGGCCTTCGATATTAATTGGTTTGCACTTTCATCCCCAACTACATCTATAATCTCTTGCTTTGTATTGATAAAATTCTGTACCTGATCCTCTAATGGAATTATTTCACCCTTGACAATTGAAACAATTCAGCAATCACGTAAATTATAGTAAATATTATCCATATCTGAATGTACTCACAAAGCAGAGACGGAGTTTTAGCAGTACTCACAAATGATCGTCCAGAATAATTCTCAATGCCTGAAGCTCCAGATGCATAATTTACTCCTCTGAGAAGATTCACCCCCTTAGTATTGGGATCAGCGTAAATGGGTATGATTGGAAGTCCTAGCTTGAAACCTCGTGAACACAAAATTATATACAATCATTCATGGCTCAGGTACTGAATGATATTTATGGATAACCAAACACATAGAATCTAAATTTTTCACGTACATAAAGAAAGTTCACTTACTGAGAAAATCCATGGAATTATATCCATTGGAAAACCTTCCTGTGGGAACGCTGCCAGGGAAAGCTCTTCCGTAAGGAGGAAAGTTGGCTTTAGCAAGCGTGGTAAGATTATTGTTATTGCCTGAATCGGCCAGAGAATCTCCAAAAATGAATAAAGCTGGCAACAGCGTCTCCCCACATTTGCCTCTAAAAAATTGACTCTCTATAATTACGAATAGCATAGCAAACCAGGTCGGTATCTTGGCCATGGAGAAATCAGCCAGTGAGCCTGTAAATAATATTAGCACTGCGCCGTGCTACTCGAACGAACTCCAAGACTCTGTAGGGACAAACTCGGACTCATGGCCACCAAAACATAGGGGTTAAATTAGAGAAGTATAGTTTTTTGATCTGGAAAAAGATTTGGATTTCTTTGGTGTATTGACTGTTGAAAGATTTGCGGTTGCAGAGTGGCAGAGAGCCTGCCCTGTAATCGCTCCACCTTCACCAGCAATTCCACCTCCAGCTATGGCCGTGATTTGATTTGATATGCATAAATGAAGGCTTAGACTGCTCTTCTCACACGTCGCGGCCTTGCCTTATTAAATGCTCCAAGCTACCAACCAACACATTGGATCGATTCTGCCTGGTATGATACTCATACGTGTAAAGTATGACAACGTTTTTCACGCCATCACACATTTCAATCTTAACCTCCTCTGCATTTTTACAGAACTGAATGTTAGATTTTCACAGTTTAACCTATCGTCACGGGAATTTCCATTGAATATCTTAGAATATGCAAATAAGACCGTTTATATTTTTCGATAGATCCGACAATGCATGAACTCCAAATTCAAACGCAATGTGTAGACAACAACCCTCCGTTGACATGGTATCATTGAATAAGAAGATAAGAAAACATTATATTATATTTAAACTTCAAGATGATTGGAAAGTGGTATCCTTGAAAAAGCAATAAGATAGGTCTATATATTATATAGTCTATTAGTTGTAGCTTGGGTGGTTGGGAGGAAAGATTGTTGTCCTCCCCACAAGTTCAATTTTTGTAAGTAATATGATGCTCTTGTTGAGCTCCATTGTGATTTTTTTTTAACTTTTAAAGTGAATATATAATTTCATCATAACAAAAATGCAATTTCATTCCTTTATTCTTCTTCCTTTCATAGTTTTCTTCATTAGATGATTTTGGAATAGATTAACCTATAATTCATAGGTATGTTTGGAGAATTAATGTTTTCTTCACTATATGATTTTGGATTAGATTAATGTGGAGATCGTTTATAAGGATTGATGATAAATATCATTATGTATTTTTTTATTTTTTATTATTGTTGGTTGTTATATCTATGAAGCTATGTGGTTGCATTTATTGTAAGATAAGATGGTAAAAAATGTGCAACTTCCTCTAATAATTATTATTCTCATCCTTTCTAAATCTGTTTTAATTGATTTTTTTTAAATTGCTTTTTCTTATAAAGAAGAAATCTATAATGACATTTAATTTGGTTACCTATATCTAAGCACTAGTGAGTGAAGGATATACATTCCACCAAAGTCATGATTTCAACTAGTCAAAGTTGTGATTTAGTGTTACAAGGAACCATTGGGATAATTCACTTCAATTACCTTTAACAAAATAGTCATAAGTGGGTTTTTTATTCCACATGGTCTACATCCACAAGTGCAAGCACAAGCACTAGCATGTCACTCACAAGCACTAGCATGTCAAATAGCATGTCACTAACAAGCACTAGCATGTCAAATTGGGGTTACATTAACCACCCACTTTCATTTATTGACAAACAATTGATTCTTTTTAATCTTCAACTAGTCAAAGTTGTGATTTAGTGTTACAAGGAACCAATTTGGGATAATTCACTTCAATTACCTTTAACAAAATAGTCATAAGTGGGGTATTTATTCCACATGGTCTACATCCACAAGCACAAGCACAAGCACAAGCACTAGCATGTTAAATTGGGGTTACATTAACCACCCACTTTCATTTATTGACAAACAATTGATTCTTTTTAATCTTCAACCACCACCTTTACCTATTTCAAACATTTAGAGACACTTTTACCATTATTGATCATTCTTGAATTATTTTTTTTTCAAGGTGATTTGTGAGTATCTAAACCCTAATAGGGACGTAACCATTAACAATCATTCTCAATACTTAATTTTTGTATTATTGATTTGATTTGTTTCATGAGAGATTCATATGCCTTCTTTATCACTGATTTGACTCATGAAGGATGTCCAATGATTTCATTTTTGTTAAGTTTAAACCAAATAGACAAGCAAGATCACTGAAAGAAACACAATCACAAGATAGACACACAATATACCCTGGGAAACCCTCATGGGGTAGAAAACCCAGCAAAGCTTTCCTCAATAAGATGATCAACCAAAATACAAGATGTGCTCCTTCCTTCTTTGTCTCCTTAGCAGATCTCCCAGACAAGTGCGCACTCTTCCACAAGTGAGTGAATGTGTATAATGAGGAACACACCTCCTCTATTTATACACTACTTTGACATATATTTTACACAGGTACATGTAGGCTCGTATTTAACCATTAGGTTAAATACCCTATTATAACTGACTGGGCCGACCCCCACATGGTGGGTCTAATAACCCTAGTTACCACAACTTCTTGGAGGAATAAACATCTCCGGATTCATAGTATAATCACATCGGAGGTATGGAACATCTCCGGAATAAATAATATACAAATATAATATTCTTTGAAGTTACAATATTCAACACTCCCCCTTAACGAGAAGGATATTATAACAGCATCTGCAGGAGCAAGGAGTCACTATACATGATACATCTATAAATCATCGGAAGCTTTCTTCAATTTGTCTTCATCAGTAACTCAAACAGTTACTGGTACATCAATGTCAACATCATCATCAACATCACGATCTTCAGCATCGTCTTCACATGATCAGCAACATTGTCATCACACGATCAACAGCATTGTCATCACACGATTAGCAGCATCGTCATCACACGATCAGCAGCATCGTCATCACACGATCAGCAGCATCGTCATCACACGATCAGCAGCATCGTCATCACACTATCAGCAGTACAAGTATTCATGCCAATACAAGTAACCATATCAACAATACGAGTATCCTACCGATACAAGTAGCCACATCATCAATACAAGTATCCATACCGATACAAGTAATCACATCATCAATACAAGTATCCATATCGATACAAGTAATCACATCATCAATACAAGTATCCTACCGATACAAGTAACCATATCATCAATACAAGTATCCTACCGATACAAGTAACCACATCATCAATACAAGTATCCTACCGATACAAGTAACCACATCATCAATACAAGTATCCTACCGTTACAAGTAACCACATCATCAATAAAATCACTTTTTCGGAGACCATTCGTCTACGGATCAATTCAGGGACCGAAGTCCGGGGATGATACAATCCCCACTTCTCGGAGACCACACATCTACGGATCAATTCAGGGACCTAAGTCCGGGGATGATACAATCCCCACTTCTCGGAGACCATACGTCTACGGATCAATTCAGGGACCTAAGTCCGGGGATGATACAATCCCCACTTCTCGGAGACCACACGTCTACGGATCAATTCAGGGACCTAAGTCCGGGGATGATACAATCCCCACTTCTCGGAGACCACACGTCTACGGATCAATTCAGGGACCTAAGTCCGGGGATGATACAATCCCCACTTCTCGGAGACCATACGTCTACGGATCAATTCAGGGACCTAAGTCCGGGGATGATACAATCCCCACTTCTCGGAGACCACACGTCTACGGATCAATTCAGGGACCTAAGTCCGGGGATGATACAATCCCCACTTTTCGGAGACCACACGTCTACGGCTCTCTTTAGGACTGAAAGTCCAGGGATGATCCAATCCCCTCAACTGTCCACCAAGGACTTCATTCTCGGAGACCTCACGTCTACGGCTCTCTTTAGGACTGAAAGTCCAGGGATGATCCAATCCCCTCAACTGTCCACTAAGGACTTCATTCTCGGAGACCTCACGTCTACGGCTCTCTTTAGGACTGAAAGTCCAGGGATGATCCAATCCCCTCAACTGTCCACTAAGGACTTCATTCTCGGAGACCTCACGTCTACGGCTCTCTTTAGGACTGAAAGTCCAGGGATGATCCAATCCCCTTCTGTATTCTCATCTATACAGGTACAAATATCCAAGAGCATGTATCACATGTAGCATGTATTCTTACTAATACATCTAATCATCAGAACATGTATACATCACAACTAGCATGTATTCTTACTAATACATCTAACATCAAAACATGTATACATCACACCAAAACATGTATACATCTAGCATGTATTCTCACTAATACATCTAACATCAAAACATGTATACATCACACCAAAACATGTATACATCTAGCATGTATTCTTACTAATACATCTAATATCAAAAATATTTATCCATAGAAATAAAAGATATAAAAGAGTTCTAAATCTAAATAATTGTAAGTAGCTAAGTGCAACAAAACAAAATTGTTATCAAATACTATACTACTCCCCCTTTCGAGGAGGGTCCTTCTGGACTATGCCAAGCATGTCTCGGAAGTGTTCAAACTTTACTCGAGACAAGGGTTTAGTCAGGATATCAGCAATCTGATCCTCAGTGCTTATGTACTCGAGCTTGATGGCTCCTCTCTGCACCATGTCTCGTATATAGAAGTAACGGATCTCAATGTGTTTTGACTTATCATGGAACACAGGATTTTCAGTCATCTTAATGCAGCTTTGATTATCACACATAATCACAGTGGGATCCATTTCTAAGTCAAAAATTCCAGATAAGAGTTTCCGAAGCCACACTGCTTCACAGCTGGCAGAGCAAGCAGCTATATATTCTGCTTCAGCAGTACTGAGGGCCACACTAGATTGTTTCTTGCTGAACCAGGAGATCATGGCAGATCCAAGGCCATAACATCCGCCTGAAGTACTTTTTCTGTCTGGGACACTACCTGCCCAATCAGAATCTGAGTAACCACGTAACTTGAGTTCATTACCTCCAAGATAGTATAGGCCAAAGTCCACTGTACCTTTTAGGTACCTCATTATATGCTTTGCAGCTATAAGGTGAACCTTTCTAGGTTCTACTAGATACTGACTTAGGGTATTTACAGCGAAGCATATATCCGGCCTAGTATTTGTCAAATACATCAATGATCCAATGATTTGTCTATATAGGGTTATGTCCACTAGTTCTGATGAATCATTAACTAATAGTTTCAGGTTGGAGTCCATGGGAGTGGCCATGGCTTTACACTCCAACATATCAAATCTTTTGAGAATCTCCACAGTATACTTACCTTGATTTAGAAAGATTCCTTTTCGCTCTTGCCACACTTCTAGGCCTAAGAAGTAGTGCATTAATCCGAGATCTTTCATTTCAAATTCTGAAGAAAGCTTCTTCTTGCTTTCAATGATTTGATTCTCATTTCCGGTTAGAAAAAGATCATCTACATATAACAGCAATATAACAGGTTCATCATCCATCACTTTAAGATAAAGATTGGGGTCAGCTTTACTTTTGGTAAAGCCCATGCTTGTTAAGAAACTGTCAATCCTTCCGTACCAAGCCCTGGGAGCTTGCTTCAATCCATATAATGCCTTTTTCAGTTTGCATACATGGGTCCTTCCGTCTTTGACCTCAAAACCTTGAGGTTGTTCTATGTATACTTCTTCTTCAATTACACCATTCAGAAAAGCTGTCTTAACATCCATTTGATGTAATTTCCATTTCATCATGGATGCAAGTGCCATGATAGTTCTAATTGAAGTATACCTAGCAACAGGTGCAAATGTTTCTTCATAGTCAATTCCATCCTTTTGAGAGAATCCTCTGGCTACAAACCTTGCCTTGTATTTTTCAATGCTACCATCTGCAGCATGTTTTATCTTGAAAATCCATTTGGAAGAAACCACACTTTTATCTCTTGGTTTGGGGACTATATCCCAAACATCATTTTTCATTATCGACTGATATTCTTCTGTCATTGCTTCTACCCATTCTTTCTTTTGAGCTGCTTCTTCATAGCTAGTAGGTAGTTGATCCACAAGATCACACATCAAGGCCATATAGTTGGACACTAGCTTTGGTTTCTTTCTTTCTCTAATGGAGCCTTCAGGAGCACCATATTTTTCAGCCCCTTGGATAATATCTCTAGCCCATGCTGGCCTTCTTTTCTTTGATAAATCTGAGATAGGGGGTTCTTGTGGCCCCAACATGTCATGATCCTCTGGTGGATTATCTTCAGGGATGTGAATAGCCTCTGAGTTTCTAGAAGAAGTATCTTCTTCATAGATTTCTTCAAGTTGGCATTTTCTTGATTTCTTGAGAGCTGCTTCTTCATCAAAAGTTACATCTCTACTGATTTCTATATGATGAAAGCCTGGTATGTAAATCCTAAAGGCTTTGGATGATTCACAATAACCAACAAATATTCCTTTCTTACCAGAAGGATCCAACTTGGTTCTCTTTTCTTTTGGAATGTGGATGTACACAGGACACCCAAATATTTTAAGATGGCTTACCTCGGGCTTCTTTCCAGTAAACACTTCTTCTGGAGTTTTGAAATCAAGAGCACTATGAGATAATCTGTTTTGAACATATACTGCTGTTCTGGCTGCTTCAGCCCATAGATACATGGGAAGATCCTGGTCATGTATCATAGTCTTCACAGCTTCCATGATGGTTCTATTTTTCCTTTCTGCAACCCCATTTTGTTGGGGATTGTAGGAAGTGGTTAGTTCTCTCTTGATTCCAGCTTCTTTACAGAATTCTTCAAACTCTTTTGAAGTATATTCTCCACCATTGTCTGTTCTGAGAATCTTGATTTTCTTTTCTGAGAGATTTTCTATTAGAGCCTTGAACTCTTTGAACTTTCCAAAAACTTCATTCTTACTCTTTAGAAAGTATATCCAAGTTTTCCTTGAATGATCATCAATGAATGAAAGATAGTATTCAAATCCACTTAGAGAGGTGGTGGGCATTGGACCACATACATCTGAGTGTATTAACGGGCCAAGATACCCTTAGTCTTTGTTTCACTCTTTGGAAAGGGGTTCTTGACATTCTTCCCTTTCTTACATCCTTTACATGAGCCATCATGATCAACCTTCAAATCTGGTAGTCCTATAACCACCTTGCTTACATAGGGTAAGGCTTTGTAGTTAATGTGAGCTAGTCTTCTATGCCATAGCTCACTGGGGCTAGAGGTTTCATGAATAAGAGCAGCTTCCGGATGACCCTTGAGTTTATATAAACCTCCTTCCTCTTCACCAATAACAATTGCATCCTTAATAGATTTGCCTTTGGACCACATTAACACTTGTCCATCAATGAATGCCACTCTATAGCCTTTCTTGTCTAAAGCTGAGATTGAAAGCAAATTCTTCTTCAATCCTGGAACATATAAAACTTCCTTCATCTTCATGGGAGTTCCAGAATCGAGTTTGTAATTTGCTTCACCAATTCCCTTAATGGGATATTGATAGTCATCTCCTAGAGATACCTTTTGGGGAGAAGTCTTTTCTTCAAGATTTGAGAGAGTCCTTTTCTGTCCTGTCATGTGCTTTGAAGCACCACTGTCAATAAGCCATGTACCTTCTCCAGGGGTTATAGATCCAGAGAGTGCGGAGAAGAGAACATATTCTTCTGCATCTTCTTCTGCATTTCTCCTTGACCTTCTTTTGAAGAAGGTCCTTTCTTCTTCTTCCTCTTCATTTCTAGGTCTTTTATTGTGAGACCTTTCTTCCTCTACTTCTTCTTCTTCACTATCATCTTCTGCAAGATGTGCTTGGTGCCTTTTGTAGTGAGTGCCCTTTTTCTTTTGTAGAGGGCAATCTCTAGCAATGTGTCCTATTTTGTGACAAGAAAAGCACTGGAAAGAAGAGTAATCTCTTCTTTGAGTAGATCCTCTTTTCTTATGAAATCTGTGTAGAGGATGAGACTCCTTGTGACTACCCTTTTTGGAGTAGGATTGACTCCT
This sequence comes from Larix kaempferi, assembly GCA_027924585.1. Taxonomy (NCBI): domain Eukaryota; kingdom Viridiplantae; phylum Streptophyta; class Pinopsida; order Pinales; family Pinaceae; genus Larix; species Larix kaempferi. The sequence continues at coordinate 878,693 of BSBM01000077.1, forward strand.
TCTTCTTTTGGTGTGGGTGGCCAAGGCTTGGTCATCTTCTTTGAGCAAGGCTTCTCGATTTGCAACCCTAGCCTCCTCTTGTACACAATCCTCCCAAACTACATCAAACTTCATACTTTCTTTTCTGGCACACATAGTTTGAATGAATGACTCCCAAGGTCTAGTGAGACCATTTAGAGTTGTCATCACAAGTTCATCTTCATCAAGAGTATCACCAATGGCATCTAGTTGCTCTTTGATTAGAGAGACTCTTGAGAAGTAGTCTTGAATGGATTCTCCTTTATGCATCTTGGTACTCTTCAACTGAGTCCTTAGATTCATTTTCCTATTGATGTTCTTTCCTTCATACATTCTTCCTAGGGCATCATACATTTCCTTTGGAGTCTTCTTGGAAGCCACTTGGGGAATCAAGTGGTCTTTAATAGAATCAGCTATGATTCTCTTTGCCCTAATCAAATCCTTCCTGTGTTTTTCTTTGGCTTCATCTTCTTCTGGTTCTGCAACTTCCTCCTTGATATAATGAGCAAGATCATTCTCCTCAAGAATGAGACCAATTCTGTATTTCCATGCCCGGAAATTCTCTATGCCTTCTAGCTTGTCTTCAAGCTTAGTGTTTGGAGCCATCTTCTCTTGGGGGAGTCCAAGAGACAGAGTAGACTTACCTGGGAAGTTACTTTTCACTTTTCCAGAATCTGGAACAGAATTTTATCGCACTTTTGGTAGAATTAGGGTTTGACTTTCCCGGAGTTCTACCCAACCAAAAAGTTCGATCTATAGCTCAAAAGAATTCTCTTGAGAAGGGCTATCCAGACATGTAATCAGAATTCAAAAATTACAACTTTTTTCTGAAACCAAAATCTGACGTATCGCACTTTTGGCAGAATTAGGGTTTGGATTTCCCGGAGTTCTACCCAACCAAAAAGTTCGATCTATAGCTCAAAAGAAAGGTATTGAAAAGAGCTATCCAGCCATGCAACCAAAAATCAATAATACCAACTTTGGGCTGAAACCCTAACTTCACCAAAGAGAGAGAGAGAGGTATTCTTACCTTGTGAAAGATGTCCTATTCAGTCTAGCTCTGATACCATGTTAAGTTTAAACCAAATAGACAAGCAAGATCACTGAAAGAAACACAATCACAAGATAGACACACAATATACCCTGGGAAACCCTCATGGGGTAGAAAACCCAGCAAAGCTTTCCTCAATAAGATGATCAACCAAAATACAAGATGTGCTCCTTCCTTCTTTGTCTCCTTAGCAGATCTCCCAGACAAGTGCGCACTCTTCCACAAGTGAGTGAATGTGTATAATGAGGAACACACCTCCTCTATTTATACACTACTTTGACATATATTTTACACAGGTACATGTAGGCTCGTATTTAACCATTAGGTTAAATACCCTATTATAACTGACTGGGCCGACCCCCACATGGTGGGTCTAATAACCCTAGTTACCACAACTTCTTGGAGGAATAAACATCTCTGGATTCATAGTATAATCACATCGGAGGTATGGAACATCTCCGGAATAAATAATATACAAATATAATATTCTTTGAAGTTACAATATTTAACAATTTTGTGTTGATGCAGTGGTGTGCATCCACAAGTACAAGCACAACCACTAACATGTTTTTTTTTTCCTTGGAAAAAAAATGTAATTTTATTTCATCCGACAAGAACAAAATTACATTCTGTAGATACACCTTGTGTGAAGTGTATTGATGATATTTCTAACTTTTTGACAGACCTGAAGTCTACATATAAGCTTCTGCATATTAAGCTTTTACAAAAAACTATTTCTGATCCTTAGAAAAATAAACCCTATTTGCTTATATACATTACATCATGGCAAAATGTCCTTATAGTAAGATTATGAGGACTGAAAACATAAATCCGTGAGACAATCCACGAAGAGATAAAAAAAAAATGAAAGGTTCGTGTAGATGATGAAGAGCCTCTGTCAAAACTGATCAGTCTATGAAAGGCCCGTGGAAAAATTCCTGGGAATCTCCATTGATAAATTCCTTTATCTTCCACAAACCCATAGCCAGTTGCAACCCTTCCTTCGAGACCCTGTCCGCCACTCCACTAGCATGTTACTTAGTGAGACTTGAATCTAAACTGGGGATATTAGCTACCCACTTTCACCAATCCAATAAGTACCACCAATTTACCTACCTCAACCTTTATAGACACTTCTACCATTATCAATCATTCTTGGAATATACTTTCTTTAAGATGATTTGTGAGTATCTAAACTCTTATAAACACCCCTAACCATTATGAATCATTCTTGATATTTATTGTTGATTTGTCTTATAAAAAATGCATTGTGGTGCCTTGTATTACCTTGTTTTTTTTTTTTTTTTTTTTAACCCCAACAACTATATATTTTATTTTAATTTGCCTTTAATACCATGATTTTTAGATCCATAAGCTCTATCTATAACAATTTCGTGGTACAAATACAATTTAAAGCCATGGAATAATCGAAATAAAAGCCCGAATCTCTTTGATTTTAACGTCTCCCATTTAAGCCTCTCTAACATCTTTGATCGATTATCAATAAATATCCTCTTCGTATTTTAAATTGTAGGTTCTCACACTTAGTCATGGTGAGTTTTTTCTGGAGCAATTTGTGTTAAAAAATCGAAACATTCCCTCATGTTCAAGGGTGGAGTGTCCACTCATGTTGAATTTTTTAACACGGTTTACTCCATATAAACTCACCATGATATCCTCTTCATAGTTTTACTTGTTATATTTATTTTTTAAATCTTCTCTACCATGTGGTGATTGCAGGTGTTAAATTATGAGTCAACCTCTTGGACATAATTGGCTCAAAAATATTTGATTTCTTTGATTTCCTTATTATCAGTCGCTTCTCTAATATCTGTTTTGATTATGATTCAATTATTACTAATATAAATTTAAAGTTGTTTTCTTGTTCATAGGTGACACTGATTTTATATGCATCCCAAGGATGAAGGTTCGTTGGCTCATTAAATGTCAACCTAGGGCTCATGATGAGCTTACGAGACACTGCTACTATACGCACAAAGCAAGGTGCTAGAGTTTGATTGGTTACTATGATTAGGTTACGAATAATCTACCTAATGTATCCAAATTGTATGCTTGATGGTTTGTGAATTTTAGTGACTTTATTGGGTTGTTTGATATGTCTTGATAGTTTTTAATCATTCGTATTTTCTTTTATAGGCAATCAAAAAAAGTTAAAATAATATTCAAGCATGTATCATGGATACGAAAAGGTTAAAATGATTTATAAGTAGATTATATTTGCAATTAGCTAAGCACTATAGTAATGTAATAAATATTATAAAATATTAACTAACAAATAGTTATAAAATATTAACTAATAAATATTACAAAGTATTGACAAAGAATTTATAAAATATTGAAGATAACAAGATAAAGTAATATGAATATCAAATATTAACAAAATAAACTAGTATAACTAACCTATTAAATAATCCGGACAGGTAGCTTAGTTGGTCGAAGTCCCCTGCTGCCAAGTCGTTGGCCCTTTGTCATGAGGTTGTGGGTTCGATCCTCTGGGTCCACCGGGGTTATGCTCTTAGGCATGGAGTCGGCAGGTGTGGCCCCTATGGGTTGGCTTACTTGGATCTCTTACAAGGAAAAAAAAACTAACATATTAAATATTTAAAAAAATAACTTACTAAATAGTAAAAGTTACAAAATAAAGTAAGGGAACTAAAACATAATATGCCAAACCTATTACCTATACAATTTACCCAAGGTTTTAAAGTAACGTGACAACAATTAAAATGAAAGACCTAGGTTATTAAGCAATTGTTGAGAATCTATGAAACTAAATGACAACAAGCTATCAAATTAGGTACACAACAGTCATTATCAACAAGCCACACTGCAGGAGGTAACATTTACCTATGCCAAACACCTATGTTATCTTTTAGAAAAGCATGGTATAAGGTATATTTAATCTTTTAAGAAATTATACACTACAATGTTGTATGGAATAACATCCATGTAATGAAATAAATATGTAGGAGTATAAGGGAGGCGATTATATACATGAATATAATCTATGCCAATGGAGGAGCGATGTAGGGGATACTATCCACAGTTACTTACACGAGCTATAGAGACAATTTTGTGTTACAGGATGTGAGGAACCTGCAACAATTAATAAATGAAAATACATGAGATAGCAGTAATAACAGAACTCAAAATCACATTATTGATTGTAGGCCACTTCAAGGGGGAAACCTCCTTTGAGCAAGCTCAATACAAATAACTTCACGGTACCTTCATTGGCCTCAACACACACCTATATACTAAGTCTATGCCCAATACTATGGGTCAATACCATGGGACATGTAATACTACGGGACGACTTACAAAGCATATGCGTCCAATACTGTGGGTCAATACCATGGGCTAATACAAACTATGGATCAACAAATACTACGGGACGACTTACAAAGCATATGCGTCCAACAACAATATACTAACAAAGTAAAGAGAAGGGTTGACATGGGTTCCTCACATCCCCTCTCCCTTAGAAAAAGCTTTGTCCTCGAAGCTTTAGATGTGGAAATTGACGCAAAATTTGAAGGAGTGGTTCCCTTATAGTATCCTCGGGTTGCATTACGTGCCACTAAATTAATAGCTTTGTGATAGATTGAGAGAGAAGCTGACGCCTTTTGAGTTTCAGGGAGGATTTCTTGGAAGGCTGTAGACGAAGAAGAACCATATCAGTTGCGTGAAAAGTGCGCTCAAAACGGTGTTGATTGGCTTGTTGTTTCAGTCAAATTTTTTCCATGTGAAGATTGTCCTGCAGAATGATAAGAATCTGACTGTGGTTTCGAAGAACCGAGTCAATTGCCTGAACTGGGGAACTGTTGAGGGTGTATGGAAGAAGAAATGGCGGTTCCTATCCATAGACTGCTTCATATGGTGTCATTTTATATGTGGTATTGTACCACCGGAGCGCTTTAAGGAAATCCATAGAAATAGCTGTCCAAATCTGTGTAGGGATGGGAAAGGGTTCAAGCAGTCCCAAAAGGAGTGTTGTTTCACCCTTGTTGACCTGGTAAGTATCAGAGTCAGCCACCATCTGTTGAATTGTCATTTCCAGTCCTTGCCAAAAGAAGTTACATTGTTCCCGATCATACGTTTTGAGGAACCCAGAGTGCCCTGCCGATGGAGAAGCATGGAGTTCATAGAAGAGATAGCCCCGTTGAACATATTGCAACCAATTTGGAACAAGCAAAGAAATAGCTGTAAGAGAAACTGGGTCATCAAATGTGTGAGAAGGAGCATCTGCCACCAGATTGTCCTTACCCTTCTTGCAAGTGATCGCATAGGCATAACCCATGAGTTGGATAACCCATTTCAGGTGTGATGGGGAGGAGACCCCTTGTTCTAGGAAATTTTTCAGACTCTGGAGATCAGTCTTGATGTAGAAATAATTCCCTGATAGGTATGGCTGCCACTTTTGTACTGCATGCAAAATAGCCATCATTTCCTTCTGAGATGTAGATGCGGCTAAAGTCTTACCGGAAAGGTCTCTTGAAGGCGGCAAGCCCACTGGTTCAGCAAAGACAACTGCATTTCTATCCAAAGAAGTAGTGGATACCGTTGATGGGTGCATCTAAGTGGAATGGAGCTAAGCGATGACCCCATGTGAATTCTTCTTAAGGATCTTTTCAAGGCGATGTGAACTTATGATATAGAGAGACCCTGGTTGTAAGCCCATAAATTTGTGTTGTTTCCCATTGACTGGAAACTACATCCAAAGTTCAGCAAAATCCCATAAGATGGGGCCAAGAGTGTGTAACCATTGAACACCCAAAAACACATCACATCCGCTTAAGGACAAGGAAAACATGTCAGAGCGCAGGTTATAATCTTCCAGAGAGATACGCACATTGTGACACTTCCCCTTGCAAGGTAAGGTGCCCCCATTTGCAATCATGACTTCAAAGTTGGAGCAAGGATGGACAAAACAATCAGCCTGTTTGGCAATCTGATGGTCGATGAAATTATGAGTGCTACCAAAATCAATGAGTATTGTAAGAGGGATCTTCTTGAAGTAACCCTTGACCCGCATTGTTTGGGGGGTGGTGATTCCGGCTAAAGCATGGAGAGATATCTCTAGTTGGTCATCCTAAGACAGAGGGTCAATAGGCGGCTCCTGAATGTTGACCTGATCATCGATTGTATCTGGAGCTTCTTCACCAATTTTAGATGCAAGCGGAGAACCCACATCCAAGAGATAGAGCTTTTTCTCAACACATCTATGTCCCCGAGTGAATGTCTCATCACCATTATAACAAAGCCCTTTTTCTCTGCGTGCCCACATCTCTGTTTCAGACAAATGCTTGATAGGAGTTGGTCGAGGAGCTAGTGGGATGGGAGGTCATTGAGAACCCATATTTCTGAACGGAACAAAAGTGGGTTTGGGGCGTTGTTGGGATACAATCTTGTCTTCTGCCAACTTAGCCAACCCAAGGGCTTCCATCATTGTGTTGGGACAGAACATTTTGATGTCTGAGTGGATTTCATCCTTAAGACCACTGATAAAACAACTCCTGTAGAATTCATCAGACAATCCTTCTATGTGATTGGCTAGTTTCTCAAATTCTTTCTGACAGTGCCAAATTGGCGAAGTTTAGCGAGTGCTCCTGTGAAGTCATCAAAAGCACTAGGACCAAATCGTTGCAAAATGAGTTGGCAAAAATCTGTCCATTTTGGTTCGTCATGAGCCTTGATGTACCAACAATACCATTGAAGAGCTTCATGTTCCAAATGAAAGGATGCAAGTGGAACTTTGTTGACATCAAAAGTATTATGCAGACTGAAATACTATTATGCACGATAGATCCATCCAGTCGGATCAGTGCCATTGAAGCGAGGAAAATCAAGCTTCGTACCATGAAAATTGCCGGAAGAAGAGAACCCATTGTCTGATGAAGACTTGGACTGTCGTTTGTTGTTCATGGCTGAATGCTCAAGATGGAGGCTGAGAATTTTTTCATCCAGATCCTGGAGTTTGGTTTGGATGGCTGCAAGTGCTTCCTCCATGGTTTTTGCTTTTGCGTGGGTGACAGCCATAACGAGGATTTTTTTTTTTGAGTGGGTAGAAAAACAAAAACAAAAACTGTTTCAGTAAAGGAAAATCTGGTTTTGGGAAAAAATATGATGGGTAATTTGGGTTTGACTAGGTTTTGGACACTTTCGAAGGGAAAGGGAAGCAAAAAAGGGGGATTTCAGAAACAAGGTGAAAGAATGAGAAAATTTGGCAGAGAGGGACAAAGAAACAGAAATATGAAATGAACAATGTGGTAAAATTTGAAGGCGATTGGGTGAAAATCGAAGAAGTTATGACAAACCCTAAAAATAGACAAATGTGGAATTTATGGCATTGGGAAGTAGAATTTGGGATAGGGTCCTCAGGAATGAAATATGAAGAATGGGATTGCAGGGGTGTCAGGGAAGTTTCAAGGGAAACGAAGTTAAAACAAGGGAGATATGGCGGAAACACACACACACACACACACACACATATGGGTTGGTGCAAGGTAATGATACCCAATTATGACACGTTAGTTGCAATGACATTCTGGAAAAACAAAAATATTATCATTAAAATGAATTATTAGAGGTACCTACAAAACTTTTTTGGATTATGTGTAAACAGATGAAACGTAGAAAAACGGATGACCTTCCGGAATATATAACTTTTATTTATGGAAAAGTGGTATAACCACCTCAAAATGGAATTATTCGAAGATTGGTATGTTATTTTTTTTCTCAAACATAAAACACATGTTTTTGTTGAGCCACTCGTTTGCTATGTAAATTTTGAAAAAAAAATATGTAGAGGCGTAGGCAACAGAAGAATCTTGTGCGAGGCTATTTTTCCAAAATTTTAAAAGTCAATTTTATATATATTTTTAAATTACCGAAGTCAGTGAAGCCCTAAAACGACATGGTCAAGTGTTGAGACACCATATCATGGTCTAAAAATAATCAAAATACTTTTTTTTTTAGGTTGTAGGTGTTTTCGTGCTCTTGTGCGGGTTCTCTTTTGTTTTCGAAATAGGTAAGCCAATCAAAAGTTATAGGCCAAATAAACGAACTATGCTTTTTACAAATTTGACAGGAGTGCAGTTAAAAATGAATTAAAAATAGAAAACAACAACAGATCTATTCAAAAATTATATATTTAGAATATGCACACAGAGCTCGACAAGCATGTGCAATTTCATCTGCAGTGCACTCGTGGAGCTTATGTGGAACTAGTTGTGAAAAACCGAAGGTTATAGCATTTGATGTTTTCTACCATAAATCAGGCATAAATCAGATCGAGCCTCAAGGTGCAATCCGAAGCTAATTCCAAGCCTGCAAGGGCACCAAAAACAATTTGAATTCAGGCACGCGTGCGCGCAACTACGCGCACACGCAAACACGCGCACGTGTGACGGACAACGCACACACGTTAATAACAGCGCGCACGCGTCCTTGCCCGTACGCGCTATTGTATGCCTTTGTATGGTTTATTTAATTTTCTTTGTCAAGGGGATACATGAAGTTGATGAAGATGTGATGATGAAGAAGATGACGATGATGGAGATGTTGATGAGGAAGGGGGAGATGACAATGATGTTGAAGATGTTGATGATGATGATGATGAGATGATGGTGATGGTGATGATGATGAAGATTTTGATGATGATGACAATGGTGATGAAGATGACAATGAGGATGATGAGGATGATGGTGATGATGATG